>OLKM01000443.1:33343-51496 GCA_900291075.1 Melanogrammus aeglefinus
GCGCAAATAGCTTTGTGGGCGGTTCTATGGCGATGTCGCTAGTTTACTGGCGCGCAAAATGACTCTAAAAAGGGTTGGTCTGAAGTAGCCTAATTACCCGTAGGTGTGGTTTGGGCGTAAGGTGCAATAAACCAATGAGAGTGCCAGCTCCCATCCCCTTTAAGAGCCATGAGCGCATCTGACAAGTTGATATTTTGACAGCGCGTCTGCAGTCTCCGATGAGATAGATGCACATGAATTTCAAACTTCAAATGGCTCAGTTTATGGCCAAATAATATGCCCTAATTCACACATGGAGTCCTATTTAATGTGGTTCTATTTAATGATATTTAATGATATACGCAATACATTATAAACATAGTTTCTTATCAGTATTGTATGCATTATCGTTATCGACTTGTGTTCCTAATATGCATGTGTCCCATGTTAATGTCCATGTTAATATACAGTATATTGCCCTGGACTGTATTATGCGTTAGGTGTTTAGTTCGCGTGTGTTTAAACAGATGGACGCATACACGCGTGGCCGCATTCATTCATTCTTTTTAACACTCACTCGCGGTAAAACAATGTTTTCTCACGATCAAATACTCATCAATCCTAAAAGTTGTGGGCATGTACACGATGTCTGTGTCGAGAAAATATGTGTTTGCTGTACGGTGTTTGCAGATGCATTGATTTAAAAGTACAACTTTATTACCGCTGTATCAGCTGTTCTTTCCCAAATAATTTGCCAAGAATGTCTGGCATGGTAGATGAGAGAAGCAAAGTGTATGCGCGAGGTGCACAAGCAACATTATGCATGCGCCCTTAAAATGGCATCTGAACAACGCGCCACTGACTTTAAGGTATTTCCTGGTTTGTGGCGCAAGTGGTTTCTGAAACGTCAAAATAGCACCAGGGAACGTTTGCTCTAGAACACACCTCCTCCTTTCGCCGAGCGGCCCCTTGGGGCGCAAGATCATTCCCTAATTTACAGACGCGTGGCGCAGGAGGGAAAAGAACGCTCTGCGCCAGTTGCAAACTAGCAACGACACATGCGCCGGTGATTAAGTAAATTGCGCCAGAGGCAAGATAGGGCCCATAGTCTTACTAGATGTTTCACTACTTCACAAATGAGTTCAAACTAACATGAATTGACATTCACTCAAGGTGTAAGTGTGAGCAATCAATCAATCAAGAAACCAATTTTAATTTCTGTTTCTAATTGAACTCCTCACAAAGCCTATACTCCCTCATCACATCCGCGACTCGGGGTCAAGAAAATGGCAGTAAAAAATAAAAGCTATTATTCTTTTCTTTATCGCCTCTCATTGGAACTTTTACACGCTGAAAAGGGCATAAACCTCTGAAAGTACGGTACCAAAATTGGATAGCGGATAAGATACCAGATTTCCCGACCGTTTTAATGAATAGAATATAAAGTATAGAATATGCTGCGTTAATGCCGTGATGAGGAACAGGGACCTCGAGGGGCCCTACACTAAGAATACCTGGATAGAGGGGCCCCAGAATCTTGGGGCCAAGGCTTCGTACATTACAGGGGCGTTCAAAGCTGATTTAACTGGTATAGCTAATGCATAATCTCATCAAAGCCACCGCGCTCCAACAATTATAGAAGGATCTTAGTGCAGTCGAATATGATAGTGTACAATGTTCAATGTATATAGTGAAGCATATTGTGTTGATTATTGGCCCAGGGCGCGAGCTGTGCATTTAATTGAATGATGTAAGTGTGTGATATTTGTCCACTGGGAGGTGAAAGGATTGAATTCGCTATGACGAGTTGAACTGTTGGCGTGAGCAGCTAATGCTAGTCTTTTTATTTTCTGTGAGTTATTGATTTCCCTGCCCTGACCCTAAACCAACACAAAGCCTCAACTGATACCTAAACCACTTAGCGTCTGCAAAGCCTCCCCCCTTTCCTGGCACTTAATGTACACACTAATTGTATGTTGTACGTCCTTGCACTTAAAAATAGTACTTTGCATTGTGTAGCACCTCATCCTAGCTATCTTAGTTGTGTACGGGGAATGGGTTCACCTCAGCGATTGTTAGTGCTTGGCACTTGTTCTATGAACATCCTCACTGTACCGACAGTGACATACGGTTTCCCTTCTTCTGACAAATGTACTTATTGTAATTTGCTTTGGATACAAGTGTCTGCTAATTGCATACCTATGCTAACCTTAAATGTATATGTAAATGTAAACCAAACCTCAACAACAATTCTAACTTAGTGCATGAACTCAAACATCCCTAAACTGATTCGTCAACTGTTTAAG
This sequence comes from Melanogrammus aeglefinus, assembly GCA_900291075.1. Classification (NCBI taxonomy): domain Eukaryota; kingdom Metazoa; phylum Chordata; class Actinopteri; order Gadiformes; family Gadidae; genus Melanogrammus; species Melanogrammus aeglefinus. Next base: position 35,629 of record OLKM01000443.1, read on the forward strand.
TCCTCTCTTTTTACCAAAATCCTACAAATAACAATTACAACGCATCATGGAGAACAACCACAGGAAAAGTCCTGTGTCTACAAAGAGTTTGTTAACAGAGTTGTTGTGGACAGGCGGTTTGCGCTCTGACAAGAGGAGCAATCAGACATCTCAGAGAGGAAACCCTCAACTCTGAACATAAACGCTGACGGTATCGACCGGGTGGGGCGCCTGCGGTTTTCAGAAGTCACACTGAGATTAATATTCTTTATGAGTGCGTCTCGCGGCGTTAACGGGATTTACTGCCTGCCCGCTGTTTTACTCGCCACGCGTATAGGTTGCTGTCTGTCTGTCTGTCTGTCTGTCTGTCTGTCTGTCTGTCTGTCTGTCTGTCTGTCTGTCTGTCTGTCTGTCTGTCTGTCTGTATGTCTGTCCGCTGGCTCTGTTTTATGAGGATCGATGCCTGGTGTCTGTGTCGCGGCATTTGGATCTTCACTGGTATGGCGCAGGCCTCAGACAGGCCAGGTCTGATTTCTGTGAATACCAACCAATCAGAGACCCCCGCTGTCTTGATCACAGATGTGAATATGCTTGTGTGTGTGTGTTTGTCTGTGTGCATGTCGGTGAAAGTGTGCATGTGTGCTGGCATCCAACATAAATATTTTTTCAGTTCCAAAAATGATACAGAAATAAAATACGCTGTTATATAATTTATCATGTGCATATCAGACTCATTAGATACTTCTACATAATATATTATATATATATATACATATATATATATATATATATATATATATATATACATATATATATATATATATATATATATATATATACACACACACATTATATATATACATTATATATAGAAATCCAAGTATATATATACTTGGATAGAAATTCAAGTATATATGTATACTTGGATTTTGGGCCAATTTGGATTCTCAAAGTGTGAACCCAATACTGCTTTATATGCTGATGTTATGATAATTTATGAATATATCGAAGAAACGAAAAATAAAATGTCTTTAAATATTTAAAATCTTAAAAGTCTGAAAAAGTCAGACGCTTCTCTCCAAGAGTTACGGCTCATATATCAGATTCAAAGCGTTGTAGCGCAGATCTCAGAGGGGCTTGTTTTTTTACCTGGGTGTGCCTTCTGGGATTTTCCCGCCTTTTCACGGACCAACGGCATTGATGGTAGTCATGGTGATGGTGGAGGAGGAGGTGATGAGGTGTGGGCTGTCTGTCAAGGGTTCGCCAGAACTCTCCGCCATCTTGGGAGAGTGTTGAAGGAGGGCCTTGTCGCGTCATAGAGCCTGGGAGGGAGGGAGAAAGGGAGCAAAGGTCAGAGGTCATCGTCAGCGGTTATGGACACTGGTCTAGGCGAACAGGAAGAGTTTGCAGCTGAGTTTACTCGAGCTCATACATTCAATCTCTTTTTGTTTGTTGTCTTCATCGTCCTCATCATCATTATCATCATCATCATCGCCATCACTTTTGCCTCACATGGACAACTTCTTTAGAGGCGTAAGACGGAAAGTTCCGGCTCACCGTGGCGCAACCCCGCTGTTTCGCAGGCGGACGTCTCTACGCACTCTGCGAATTTTGAAGTACGGAAGCGTGAGTAATTCACTGTAATTGCCGCTAAAAATGGCAGTTTAATCTAGAGGTGCCGGAATCGGTGCCGGGCCAGATAAACGCCCATTTTGTTTTAGATTTTTTTGCAACCGTAAGATTGCGTTTCTCCTGAAGCGATCAAAGCCATGCGTGTACGGTGCTGCTCATGTTTTATCCCGGGGTTTATACGCAGGTGTGAGTGTGTGTTAGTGTGTGTGTGTGCGCGTGTGTGTCTGTATGTGTCTGTGTGTATGTGTGCACATGTTTGAGCGAGTTTGTGTGTATATGCACGGGTTAGTGTGTGTCAGTGTGTGGTGCACGGGTGTGTGTGTAAGTGTGTGCGCACGTGTGTTTGTGTGGGGGTGATAACATGTGTGTCTGTGTGTATGAACATGTGTGTCTGTGTGTGCATGTTTGTGTGTGTGCACACGTGTGTCTGTGTGTATGTGTCTGCGTGTGTTTATGTGTGTGCACGTGTGTGTGTGTGTGTGTGTGTGTGGGGGTGATAACATGTGTGTCTGTGTGTGAACATGTGTGTCTGTGTGTGTGCACGTTTGTGTGTGTGCGCACGTGTGTGTCTGTGTGTGTATGTGTCTGCGTGTGTTTGTGTGTCTGCCCGTGTGTGAGTTAGTGTGTGTGCACCTGTTTTGTGTGTGTGGGTGTGTGTTTGTGTGCACGTGTACATGTTTGTGTGTGTGTGTGTGTGCTTGATATGTTAAATTGACCTTCTTCTTGGCTCTGTTGAATGGAAGCTGTTGGCTCTGCCAGTGAACTCACTTCCTGCCCGGTTACTAAACAATGAGCTTGTTTGGGCCAATAGGAACGCCTCGCATGGGGCAGGGTGTTGAGGACAACAGGAACTGGCACGCGGGACAGCCCACCTCATTGGCCAGTTGGACCGGGTATTATAGAACTGTTACCCCTGAGACAAAGGTTGATCGCTGCTACTACAGTGTGAACTGTTGTTATGAAGCTGACACATATCAAACACACACATGCATACATACACACACTAACGTACACACACTCACACACACACACATACACACAGACAGACATACACAAACACACACACACACACACACACATACACACACTAACGTACACACTCACACACACACACACACACACACACACACACACACACACACACACACACACACACACACACACACACACATACACACACACACACACACACACACACACACACACACACACATACACACACACCGTACACACACTCACACACACACACACCCCCCCCCACACACACAAACACACACACACACACACACACACACACACACACACACACACACACACACACACACACACACACACACACACACACACACACACACACACACACACACACAAATCACTCTCCCTGCTAACAAGCAAACTGTCTTTATTGAATTCCCAAAATGGAAGTTCGGTATTTTCCCAAAATGGAGGCTTTGTGTTTTTTTTTCTAAATGGAGGTTTGGTATTTCCAAGGGTGGAGGTTGTGCTGAGCTGGCAGTGCTCAGATGTTGGCAGACCGAGCTAATGGCTTTACAATCACAAGGTAGCTCTCTGTCTGTCTCACACACAGTCTCTCTCTCGCTGCGCTGGTCTCTTGTTATGGGCTTCAAGAGTTCGGAGCAATGGTTCTGTTCTCTAGTCTCTCCCCTTCTCTGGTCTTTACACAGCCCCCCCCCCCTCTCCCTTTAACCTCTCTCTCTCTCTCTCTCTCTCTTCCTCTCTCTCATCTCTCTCCTCCACTCTCTCTCTCTCTCTCTCTCTCTCTCTCTCTCTCTCTCTCTCTCTCTCTCTCCCCAGTTCTGTGCTCCACTGCTGAAGCCTGGATCTCACAGCCCAGAGGGATCAATTAATTTGGCCTAACCCAGTAGAGTGGGGAGAGGAGAGGAGAGGTAGAGAGAGGGAGAGAGTGTTGGGGAGAGAAAGAGGGGGAGGGAGAGAGGGGAAGAAATACAGAGAGAGTGGGAATGGAGATGAGAGAAGGAAAGAGGAAGAGGAAGTACAGCGAGGTGGAAGTACGAGAGAGAGAGAGAGAGAGAGAGAGAGAGAGAGAGAGAGAGAGAGAGAGAGAGAGAGAGAGAGAGAGAGAGAGAGGAGAGAGAGAGAGAGAGAGAGAGAGAGAGAGAGAGAGAGAGAGAGAGAGAGAGAGAGAGAGAGAGGAGGATGGAATGAGTTTCCTCAGGAGGTCCACAGAGAGAGAGGGGGAGAGGGAGAAGGGGATGGCAGAGAGGAAAAGAAGAATGTTTGCGGAGACCACAGAGGGGACTGTCTGAAAGTGTGTTTTTTCTCCTGCACTCATTTCCAGTTGTGAAGGGGGCCGTGGGGGTCCGTGGAGAGGTCCGTGGAGAGATCCGTCGCCAGACAGATGTTTGGTCCATTAAATACCGGCCTGAGATGGTTGCAGAGAGAGGAGCCGGATCCATGGGAACTCTGGGAGCCTGCTGCGGCAGCGTGAGTGAGCTCCGATGCCCGCATAGAGGAGAGGTTAGGCGCTAACAGGATGGGGCTGAAACATACCATGGCGGACTGCTGCCTTACTCTGGAGATGAGGCTAGACAACATACCATGGCGGACTGCTGCCTTACTCTGTGGAGAGCCAGGCACAAGTCAGCAGATATTTACTTATTGTTGTAAGGTAAAACGGAAAACTGAATTATCTTATTGACGACAAAAAAGAACAGTGTAATCATTGATTCAGATATATGTTCATATATAATGTCGTAGATTATCACACCTCCTCTGACTTCCCCATCCTCCTCCCATCCTACCCCTCGCACCTCCTCTCCCCCTTCTCCCCCCCCCCCCCCCCCCCACACTTTCTGTACTGTTCTCTATAAAGTGGTCCTTATCACTAGGATCTTCTTCTCATCTCCATGGTAACCGCCTCCACAGCATTCCGTCTTTTCAAAGAGCCAATCAGGCCCAACGTAATGGAATGTATAATAAGCACTTAGTTAGAAATACAGGTATCTATCCCCAATGTGTCTGTGAGTTTGTGTATATCTGTGTGTGTATATTTGTGTGTGTGTGTGTGTGTGTGTGTGTGTGTGTGTGTGTGTGTGTGTGTGTGTGTGTGTGTGTGTGTGTGTGTGTGTGTGTGTGTGTGTGTGTGTGTGTGTGTTTGTGTGTGTGTTTGTGTGTAGCCTATGTGCATTTGTGTGTATGTGTGAGATCCGGGCGGTTGTGTTTTTGGTTTTTAATCAGTTTAGATACTTTGCTCGAAAACAGAATTCAAACACAAGCAGGATTGGCGGTAAGTAATCTATGTTTAACATCACTATACCATTTAACATGTGTCACGTTAGATTTATTCTTCCTGTCTGAGACCAATTCTATCTCATTACATCTTTAATTATAGTTTTTGTAATGTATTTATAATTTAAGTTCATTAATCAGGGCAGGGCACTGTCTACCTTTGTTTGTTTCCACATCTACCATTAATTACTGAACTACTGCCTCCAGAATTTTGCCTCCCAACCTTTGTCTCTCCCCCCTGTCGCAATACGTTATTTTCCAGACCAAACCATTACTCTCTTAGAGGGGTCACTTTGTCCTTTCCTGACATTGCCCCCAATGTCAACCAGGACCTTGAAAGTACAAATGAAGTTGCACTTGCCAATGATATGGCCAGGAATGGTGGTGGGTCAATCTGCATCCAACTACCGCTGACCACAGAAATGCGGTTAGAGGAGCTACATGCTAGTCTCCTCTGAATTAGAGGAGCTACATACTAGCCTCCTCCGAATTAGAGGCGCTACATGCTAGTCTCTTCCGAATGAGGTTCAGAAACAGATGGTAATGGCTGTAACTTGCTTCATTCCGACATGCCAAAGCTGTGTTTTCCGTCGAGTGTAGCATGCTAAACATACTAACCATGCTAACGATGATAGCCATTCTAATGATACTGGATCTCTCTTCAGCTGACAGTCTTTCCTAAGCTGTTGTATCATTCTGATTGCTAACTGTTAGATGTTAAGCCATTAACAATGCTAGCTGTAGCATTCTATGGGCTAACTGAGAGATTTAAAGCCGTTCACAATACAATAAATTAAACACTAGAGGTGATAACTAACTACATCTTACAGTCTGGCCTAGCTGCCGTAGCCTTCTGAGTGCTAACCGAAAGACGTTAAGCCGTTTACAATGCTAACCATGCTAACATTAGAGGGGATATCTACAGCTGACAGTCTGTCCTCTGCAGTGTTCGAGTGCTCTGAGCTCCTGCGCTCTAAGGGGGTGTTCACACAGGCAGTTTTTTATATTAATAAACACCTGACCCGAGCGTTTTTTTACCAACTAAAAAACTGACAGGGGGGTTTTGTCTAGTTCATTCTAGAGCAAAATGTTCTAGAGCACATTTACGTTGCAAATTGGTTACCGTATCAAGTGGTTTGACTACGCTACTTGAATCAACTAGTCAACTAGTTGTCAACTAGTTACAATGTCGAGGATGAGAAAATTAGCCCTTGTTTTGGCGTTAGATGCCAACGACGAGGATAACGACGAACCTTCCCGTTTGTGGGTGCACAATATAAACCGGGGACGGCAGCAGTACGGTGCATTTCATAGTTTGATACAAGAGCTACGGTTTGATAATGCACGGTTCAGTGTGTATTTCAGACTCGACAAGAGTCAATTTGAAACCCTTTTGCGCATCGTTGCGCCTTCAATAATAAAGCAAGACACCCACATGAGTCAAGCCATCAGTCCAGAGGAACGACTCAGCATTTGTTTAAGGTAAATCCGCAAATATATTTATAAAAAGGCTTACGTCCCAAAATCCCTCTGATCGTCCTCCAGATACTCTCCTTGTGATATATGTTATGGTACAACTTGTTGATCATGTCGTACAGTTCAACATGTTCACTTACAAGGACAACCAGTTGCTCCGTCGGCAAAGACTTTTTGGTTTGGGTCGCCATTCTTTTTTTTCTTTTTCTTTTTTGAATTTCCAACTGTTTTCCTAGTGACGTAAGTTCTCGTTCATTGGTCAGCTGTCCAAAAACTGCCTGACGTTGGGTGCTTTTTCTTGGCGAGTTGAACTTTTCCCAACTTAAAAACCACCCAGAGCAGTTTTACAAAACCCTCTGTATCATAGGAATATAATGTAAAACATCCACTCGCGCCTGAAAAAAAATAAAAGCTGCCCGTGTGAACACGCCCTAACTCGGCGAGATGTTGAGGGACATGGAGCAGGATCTCCTTCTTCTCATCTCCTGGTGCGGTTTGAGGACGCCGGGGCCCACTGCGATCTGTCACAGTTAGCGGCAGACGGCCTTTATACTATAACCGGCTCTTTCCAATCTCCCTCGTTCTCCCTGTGCTACGTCTCACCCTCCCTCCCTCCCTCCCTCCCTCCCTCCCTCCCTCCCTCACCCGTCTCTCTCTTCCTGTCGGCCTCTATTTCCGTCTCGCACTTTCCATTCTCCTCTCACCCTTTCATGCTGTCTTCTACTCTATCCCTCGCTCTCTCTGCCACGCTCTCTCTCTCTCTCGCTCTCCGTCTCATCATGTCTGTCGACCGTTCCAGCTCCCCTTCCTCTGTCACAGTGTTTTCTATAGTCTCTCGCCCTCCCTAACCCCCCCCCCCCCCCACCACACACACACACCATCAGCACTGAACAAAGTCTGTCAGATGTCCTATAGCTTTCGGTGCAGCGTCTAATGGCCTGTCTCTTTTCTCTATCTCTCTCGCTCCTCCTCGTCCTCCCTCTCAAACTATTTCCTCTCTCACTCTCCTCTCTCCCTCTCTCTTCTGTTCCTCACCATCTCCTCTTCATCCCCCTTTCCCTCTCTCTCCCCTCTTCACCCCTCTCTGTCTCCTCTCTCCCCCTCTTCTCTGATTTATCCCTCTATTTACCAGAGAGATATCGTGGAGAGAAAGAGCTCGACAGAGAGGGATATAGTCAGAGAGAGCGAGATAAAGGGATATAGAAAGGGAGGGAGGGAGGGAGAGAGAGAGAGGGATATAGAAGGACAGACAGGGATACATAGCAAGAGAGAGTGATAGACTTTTTATATGATTTCGTTTTTAATATTATTTTCATTTTTATTATTTTGTATTTAACGTTTTATATTTTTGACCTTATCATTTTTCACCTGCTTTGGTGATGTTAAACGTTTGTTTCCCATGCCAATAAAGATTTTCTGAATTTAATCCAATTTAATCGAGAGAGAGAGAGAGAGAGAGAGAGAGAGAGAGAGAGAGAGAGAGAGAGAGAGAGAGAGAGAGAGAGAGAGAGAGAGAGAGAGAGAGAGAGAGAGAGAGAGAGAGAGAGAGAGAGAGAGAGGAGAGAGAGAGAGAGAGAGAGAGAGAGAGAGAGAGAGAGAGAGAGAGAGACAGAGAGAGAGAGAGAGAGATACTTGCGCCAAAATGGTGGCAGGCCGCATAGGATGTTGTGAAGTGTGACAGGAAACAGGAAGTAAGCAAACTTAGAGATGAGGCACCACACAACGTCATGACGCCAGCCTCCTTAGAAAGATCATTATTCAGATCATTAAGGGTTAACCACAGCTAATCACTCAGAACATTATTCAAATGAGAATGTACTGTACTTTGGCATTTCATTAGGATGTCTAGGATCATTAGGATCACACACACTCCAGAGCCATCGGTGTGTGTACGCGTGCGTGCATGCGTGCGTGCGTAAGCGCGTGTGAATGTGTATTTGTTTGTGCAATGCAAAATTAATAATATGCAACTTTTAAGTCAATAAATTTACATTAAGTCATGCAACAGACACTTTTACCCGAAGCGACTCACAAGTGAGGCTGCAACCACCGATGCAGGCAATCAGGTTTATAAAAACCTAAAGGAACAGACCAGAGAGCAGAGTCGCAGTCTCACTCTCTGCGTTATAGTTACCTTCAGGCCTCACATTTACATTCAGGGCATATTATCCGAAGCCACTTACAATAAGTACATCTGTCAGAAGAAAGATAAACAACAATATATCGCTGTCTCCACAGTAAGGATGTCCATGGAACCAAGTGCCAAGCACTTACATTTACTAGGTTAACCCATTCCCCGTATGCAACAAAGATAGCTGGAATAAGATTCTACACAATGCTATGTACTATTTTTTCAGTGCAAGGTCTTCCAACATACGATAAGCGTGTAAGAGGGGTGTGTGGGGGTAAGAGGTGAGGCTATGCAGATTCTAGGTGAACTCAGAACAAGCGAGTCTGAGTTTTTTTTTGCTTAAACCAACAAGGCTCTAAAAGCCCGCTTGCCGGCTTTGAAGGCTGAACAACAGTACTTTGACTTAGTCTTTACTCTCTTTCCCCCCTCTCTCCCTACTCTCTCACTCTCTCTCTCTCTCTCTCTCTCTCTCATGGACGATCTCCGCGGAGCGTTCGGTATGTGAAACCGGGAATCAGAAAATCAGTTTCCGAGGAGAAGAATCTAAATCCGGCCAGACTCGATCTTTCTGACGTCCATTCGGTATTAATACACACCGCGCTCTTTGAGTCCTCTGACCCGGCACGTCCACCCCCAGAAGAATGAACCAACCCGCTCCCCGGGAAACGGCTGTATCTGCGATGAAACGCTGCACAGGGTGTTTTTTTTTTCGCAGTCTCCTTGAAAGCTTTATCTGTTGTTTTGCACTTCTAATTAAATTGACCTAGAGGAACCTGAGAGGGACCCTGCTGCCGGTATCAATCTTTATTTGTTTGTTTGGCAGACGCTTGCCTTGGGGAGGAGAGGGGAGAAAATCTATTATTCTGTTATTGACGGCTGCGACATGCTCACTCCATGACAGGGTCAGCGAGAGATGGATAGAGGGGAAGGATTTGAGGGGAGGGGAGGGAGGGAGGGAGGGAGACGGACGGGGTGGAGGGTGAAGGTTGAAGAAGAGAGGGACAGAGCGTCGGAGAGAGACAGAGGGATGGAGAGAGAGGAGAGACAGAGCGATGGGGGAGATACGATGGAGAGAGAGGAGGGAGACAGAGGGAGGAGAATGTAGAATGTTGGTGTATTAGTGTCTCTCTTATTGTTCACATTTCTAGTCTAGGAACAGACAGAGGAGAGCCTCTCATACTGATACAGAGGTGTTATCCCCAAACATTCTGCCAATTGTTATGTGTCAGGGTAGGGCGAACCAACCTGGCCCTCCGGGACATAGCCAGGGCCAGATACCTTATCAAGGGAGAGTGCGTCTGTTCACGTGTTATTCATCTATCCCCTTTTTGTATAGTATACTCGCCCCAACCCTCTGTGGTTCGAGGAGTAGAGGGTTTCGACAGCCAAGGAACAAGTCATCCGACCACCGGGTCACCTAAGATTATACACACTACAGTCTAGTAGTCTCTGCCTGTTACATCCCGGCAATAAACCTCATACTCAACCCTCTACTCCAACCTGTCAAGCTGTTTTGATTTCGACTTCAAAGAATTACTACTTACGCACTGAAAATACACAACAGCAGAGTCTGTCCGAAACAGTTTTAGAACAAGCTGCAATCTAACATTGGTGCCGGTGACCCGTCTTTGAAGAGAGAGGAGTGAGAAGGACGATTGGCCTCTGAAGATTGCCTGTGACAGAGAAGAGCCGCGCGGCCCTGCCTGGAGGACGTCTCAACGCCTGCCCTGCCGAGGGACCCGCAACCCACAACGCGGCTGAACCAGCCGCATCTCTATGCACACGGTGGGAAATCAACGGTGACTGAATCTTATTCCACACTCTCGCACCAAGAGAAAAGAACAAGAAAGTAATCTTAAAAATAATCTACACACACATAACTGTGATTATTAATTATTTGTTTTACTATTTAGGCTGCACCCTACATTTGCTGAGTAATGAAGTGTGTCATTAAGAGCTTGACGAAGTGAGGACCTGCATTAGTGATAAGAGATTGGTGTAATAATCACTGAATATACGCCATATGAAACTATTGTTTGTTCCTTTGGTCTGGGTTTGAGTCCTAGAATTTGATTAAGGCCTTTGGTCTGGGTTTGAGTCCTGGAATTGTTGAATACGGCCTTTGAGCTGGGTTTGAGTCCTAGAATTGTTGAATAATATTGATTAAGGCCTTTGGTCTGGGTTTGAGTCCTGGAATGAATATTGTTAAGGCCTCTTGGTCTGGGTTTGAGTCCTGGAATATGTTGTTAAGGCCTTTGGTCTGGGTTTGAGTCCTGGAATATGTTGTTAAGGCCTTTGGTCTGGGTTTGAGTCCTGGAATATTGTATAGAGCATGTCATTCAAGTGATTTGTTCATCTTTGCTAGTTTGTCAATGTTGATACGTGTCCTGAATATAACTTAAGACGTCTGGTTTGCTCAGGGCTTTTGTTTTACGACTTGTTGGACAAGGAGTGAAACCGTATTTGTATTGAATTCACTGGTGAGGTTACATGAATCGCTAGAGTTTTGTTTGTGCTATGTTGTTTTGATCCCCGCCGAGGAATCACATATATTGTTTTTATGAAGATATATGATGGACCCCAAACTAAACGCTGGCCAAAGGAATCGATCTGGAAGGTTTTCAAAGACTGGGTCAAGAAGACCAGACGAAGTGAACCAGTTGGGTTGGTTACTATTGTCTCAGTGTAAGCCGCTACTTTATCAAGCCATGTCAGCAACAAAAAGAGAGATGAATTGGAAAAGACAACTGCCTCACTATGAAGATGCTCTGGGAAAGGACAAGAGAGAGAATCAAACTGCGCTTGCCGATGAAATTGCGTTTGTTAAAGGATGAATTTGACTCGGGAGAGAGACCTACACAAGATCGCTAGTCAGAGAAGGACTGATAGCGGCCCGCCCCCCGGAGCCTCAGGGCCCCCAAGGGGGGGTTGACCAAGGCAACGGAGGAGGAGTTTTTGGGAGTCTATGGTCGCATTGTACCCCACACTGCCAATGTGTGGCCCAGATGGGGAATACATCTTCCCCGATGCAGCCATCGTCGCCACCCTGGTGGTTTACAGGAGTCAAGACCACAGTGTTTTCTCCAGCCGTTCAACAGCTTTATAGGCGAGTACCCCGGTCATCTGCAGTACCCCCACGTGCCACGGAAGGGAAATCCATCTGCCCCACCTGACTATGCTAACCTCAGGCCCTTGAAGAAGATAGAAAGCGCTGAGGGACGCACAATCCTCTATGAACCCTCCAGCCCGAAGAACATCGAAAAAGGGAGTGCGGAGATCGACCACCCAAAGAGAGCAGGCCTACAGCCATGGATGAAACTGAAACAACTGATGCTTCTGTACGAACTCCACCCCTACGATGGGCTTGCTATACTTGTTCAAACACCTGAGCAGCACTGAGCGCATCCAGATTCGATACGAGGTGGAAGATGCCCTTGGAGAAGACGGAATGAGACCAGAGAAGGGATGGGAGGCCATAAAGGCGTGGATCCAAAAGCACTCCAAGGCCAACGGTCAACTGGACAACAATCACACGTTGTTTGCAGAAGGAAGACGAGAGGTCTGGACCAGTTCAACGAGCGCTCTCTTCGAATGTTATTTGCTGCACTCAGGCCAAACTGAATATGATATGGACACCATCGACCAGTCACAGGACTTGCCCTTTGAAGACCATGTATCCTCCAGCAGGTACTCGCCGGAGATCCGAAGGGGAGAAAAGACAAGGTTTCCCGGCTGGGACAACCCGAAGCAGCACACAATGGCAGAGATCAAGGAATTCGCGAGAAAAGGTGGATCGAGATGAAGAAGAAGTCAGGATTCGATTTCTGGCGGACGAGGAGATAACGGAATGGCAAAGTTGAACGAGAAAGATTCCCCCAGCCCAACAGAAATAGAGAACGATTCCTCCGCCAGACAGACAGAAAGAACTTCGACCATGCCACAAACTGTGGACAAAGTGGACACTGGCAAAGAGAATGTGAAGCCCTCGAAAGGGTACGTACGTGAGCGCCCCAACGAGAAACCAGGAACGAAAGCCCGCTCAGACAAAATGAAGGAAACTATGGAAGAAATTACAGTCGCAGAGTGGTGAAGAACTCAGCCGCATATACGATTCAATGACGGAAAACCAACAATAACCATGGAACCAGTGAAGGTCAGTGGAGTCCTCCAGGTGTCAAGCAATATCCACTCAACAGAGCTGCCGTGGATGACTGAGACCAATCATAAAAGACTTGAATGGACAGGGAATCATCTACAAGACTCAATCAATCAAACCATGAGGGGCCCATACCAAATTCTATTAGTTACTCGATTCCGCTGTTCGTGTAGCTAAGAAGACGAAGTGGATACATGCAAGCCACTGCAAATTAGTTGATTTCACCAACTTGAATGACACTCGTTAGATTTGGCACGCAAATTGACTGATATGGGGTGAAGAGTAGGAGTGGTTTGAGTGTTTGTATCTTTCATATTTCTTTATTTCTTTGGAGTTTTTGTTATTTCATTCCTTTATTTTTACGAGAGGTAGTTTTTCGAAAGATGCTAGGACTTTTGTCACCCACCTCTCTAAGTTCATGTTGGTCCCTCCTTGACACAACTGCTCGCTTTAGAGCTTTTTTGTTTGTTTTGGTTTATATTTTGACCAAAGGTTCAACATTTCATTCATTCACACAAGGTTTATTGAGAACTATGACTGATTACTGATTACTGATATAACCATTTTCGAATCAAGCGATTAATTTTTTGTATGATCATTTTTTCATTGTTTTATCGAATCATTAAGACAATTACAAACCATAGTTGATTATTATTACTGTTGGAGGCTGTGACAATGCGCCTCTCCATGACTGATTCTGCACTTTTTCTTTGCCCAGGAGATGTTCGTTGAGCATCCTCATCCCCCATCACACTGCGGTGGCCCATTCATCAACTTGAAAGACTCTGTTGGGCAACTGCTACTCAAAACCAACTGAGTCATGGTGTTACAATGGTGGAGGCTTCACTGCCAAACAGAGGGAGGGGCCTGGACAGTTTGACCTTCTTGAGATTCTTTAAAAATTTTATCTGTTTTGGTTTAATCATGTGTGAAACCTTAAATGAGTTTGGTTATTTTCTTTATTATAGTGGCCTACACCTGGTTTTACTTGTGTATGATTTGAATTTACTTGTCTTTTGCCTTTTATGCTTTCTTTCATTGATAGTTAGTTAATAATGATGGTCACCAGAAAATACACTGAATTCTCTTTTTGTTGGTGATCTTTAAACTATGTTTTAGTATGATCAAGAGGGAGAAGTAGAAATGTTGGTGTATTTTAGTGTCTCTCTTATTGTTTCACATATTCTAGTCTAGGACAGGCCAGGGCCTCTCATACTGATACAGAGTGTTATCCCGCAACATTCGGCCATTGTTATGTGTCAGGGTAGGTCGAACCACACCTGGCCCTCGGGGACATAGCCAGGGCCAGATACCTTATCAAGGGAGAGTGCGTCTGTTCACGTGTTTATATCCATCCCCTTTGTATTATACTCGCCCCAACCCTTTGGTCGAGGAGTAGAGGTTTCGACAGCCAAGGAACAAGTCATCGACCCACCGGTCTCCACCTATAGATTATTCAAACTAAGTCTGTATCTCGCTGTACATTCCCGGAAAAACCCATCTATTCAACCCCTCTATCCACCTGTCAAGCTTGTTTTGATTTCGACTTCAAGAATTACTACTACGACTGAAAATACACCAAGCAGAGTCTGTCCGAACAGTTTAGAAATTAAGCTGAAATCTACAAGCCAGAATGAGTGTAGGTGGAGAGATGATAGGATGTTATGGATGTATTAAGGATGAGAGAGTAAGAGATCTCTGAGCAGAGAGGAGCCAGAAGCACAGAGAGAGAGAGAGAAAGACTGAGAGAGAGAGAGAGAATGAGAGAGAGACACAAGCAACAGCATCCAGGAAATCAGGCCATGTCAGCCGAGACTCAGACCTGGTCAGGAGTGACAGAGATAGAGAGACAAAAGAGTGTGCGTCCATCAGCCGAGCCCAGTGATCGAGTGACACAACAAACGCTGTAGCTACTCACGTGACATCCTCACGCCCTCAGACCACACCTCATGACACCATCGGCTCGGACAAACATCTGACGCACCGCGCCGAGGCTCTGCGCATGTAAATGGACCTCTACTACAGAGAGAGACGGAGAGAGCAGAGAAGAGAGAGAGGAGAGAGAGACGAGAGAGGAGAGAGAGGAGGGAGAGAGAGGAGAGAGAGAGAGAGAGAGAGAGGAGAGAGGAGAGAGGAGAGAAGAGAGAGAGAGAGAGAGAGAGAGAGAGAGAGAGAGAGAGACGAGAGGAGAGAGATAACGACCAGTCACTGTGGTATACATCTACAAACTAGCATTGCCGTGGCAAGGCATCACGCACTGACAATACGAGAGAGAGAGTTGGAACACGACGTATTTAACTCAAAGATCACTAGATGATCATACTTTGTCGCAGCTTCTTTAAAAACTGCTACAACTGCTCATCACTACAGAAACAAGTATCTCAACATGAACACGTATATGTGTGTGTGTGTGTTGTGTGTGTGTGTGTGGGTGTGGTGTGTGTGTGTGTGCTCACCAGCACTGTATGTGTGGTGTGTCTGTGTGTGTGTATGTAACTTGTGCTGTGTCGTGTGTGTGTGTTGTGTGGTGTGTGTGAAAGAGAGGGATAGAGAGAGGAAAGGGTCAACAAGCAAACTCAAGTATGTGGTGTGTTGTTAATATCCGCCACCCCCCCCCCCCCCCCCACCCACTACCCACCGACACCCACTAGCGATCCGAAACTAATCCATTAATGATTCTCATTAAAAATCAAGATGAACCAAGAGTCCCTCTCCTGTCTCCTCTCCTCTTCCTTCCCCACTTTCACATCCACTTTTTCACACTCCCTCATTCTCTCTCCCTCTCGCTCCCTCTCTCTCTGTCTTACTCTCGCCCCTCTCCCTCCCTCTATCCTTTTACCTCTCACCCCCTCTCTCCCTCTCACTCCCTCAATCTCTCTGTCTCACTCTGTACCTCTCATTACCTCACACTCCCTCTCTTCCCTTCACTCTCCCGCTCTCTCTGTCTCACTCTCCCCCCTCTCCCTGTCACTCATTATCTCTCTCTCACTGCCCCTCTCCCTCTGTATCACTCTCTCCCTCTCACTCCCTCTCTCTCTTCTCCCACCAGCCCTAAAACAATGGGAGCCTCTTTTTAGAAGGAGATACTAATGAAGTGCTGTCGGTGCCAAGAGGCTCATTAGCGCCAGCGTTATCAATGGGGCCAGTAGCAGCAGAGATAACAGATATTAACACAACGTTCATCTGTGCTTCTTAATCTTAATTATGGAGGGTGGGTTCTGCCA
>OLKM01000443.1:51556-56556 GCA_900291075.1 Melanogrammus aeglefinus
TATCACTCTCTCCCTCTCACTCCCTCTCTCTCTTCTCCCACCAGCCCTAAAACAATGGGAGCCTCTTTTAGAAGGAGATACTAAATGAAGCTGTCGGTGCCAAGAGGCTCATTAAAGCGCCAGCGTTATCAATGGGCCAGGTTGAGCAGCAGAGATACAGATATTAACCACAACGTTCATCTGTGCTTCTAATCTTTAATTATGGAGGGTGGGTTCTGCCAAACAGAACAATAGTAGTGAGGTGATATTCACGCTCGGCGGGGTGAGGTGGTTTTATCTGTAGTGCCCCTGAGCTCTGCAGTGATCCAGGTCAACAAGCAGCATTTTTAGCGGTTGTGGATTAAGTGTTGTTGTGCTATTGTTTGCAGGATATGGTGTGTGGGGGTCTGTGAGCGAAACAACATACAAAGCGACAGTGCTTTGGCTGTACACCTCAGTAATGACACCTCTTATTATGTTTGCCGTTTGTTGCCACGGCGAGCAACGCATTAGATACCGTAGAAGTTTACGACATATACATACTATGTGTGGGAGTGTGTGTGTGTGTGTGTGTGTGTGTGTGTGTGTGTGTGTGTGTGTGTGTGTGTGTGTGTGTGTGTGTGTGTGTGTGTGTGTGTGTGTGTGTGTGTGTGTGTGTGTGTTATTGTGTGTGGTGTGTGTGTGGTGTGTGTGTGTGTGTGTGTGTGGTGTGTGGTGTGTGTGTGTGTTGTGTGTGGGTGTGTGTGTGGGTGTGGGTCTCCCTCCTTCCCTTGTACCTCACAATCTAACTTTTTTCGACTTCACAGACTTCATCATTTCACCAAACCCATAAATCCACCACTAGACCAACTAACAGGGATGGGGGAAGGAACCTAGAATGGATCTCAACACACCAGATCCAGCCCTCTCCCACCTCCCACCCCAACACAACACCAAAGTCTTTCACCTGTTCCTTATTACTGCCAGGGTTGCATGTTTACGTGCATATTTTGTGTGTGTGTGTGTGTGTGTGTGTGTGTGTGTGTGTGTGTGTGTGTGTGTGTGTGTCTGTGTGCTTATACTTTTGTTTGTGTTGACTTGTGTGATTGTGTGTTTGTGGGTGTGTGTTTGTGTTTGTGTATTACTCTGTGTTTGTGTGTCTGTGTGTGTGTGTATGTGTGTGCGTGTGTTTTTGTGTGAGTGTGCCTCTGCGTGCGTCGTGTGTGTGTAGGTGTGTGTGTGTGTGTGTGTGTGTGTGTGTGTGTGTGTGTGTGTGTGTGTGTGTGTGTGTGTGTGTGTGTGTGTGTGTGTGTGTGTGTGTGTGTGTGTGTGTGTGCCTGTGCGTGTGTGTGTGTGTGTGTGTGTGTGTGTGTGTGTGTGTGTGTGTGTGTGTGTGTGTGTGTGTGTGTGTGTGTGTGTGTGTGTGTGTGTGTGTTGTGTATAATGGGTAACACAACGACCAAAGCGCCCCCATCGGTGTGTAACGCGGATTATTCGAAAACAAACAGGACAAAGTGATGACGCACGGATCAGAGGTGCTAGCAGGGAACTAAAAGGCGACATCTACAGAGGGGAGCCGGAGTCAGCCAGCCCCAGCCGAGCCCAGAATCACACCGCATCGCGCTTTAATCACACGCCCGCATCGCTAGACCCTTGAGCTCAGAGAGGAGGAAAAACGTTTTCAATTATGCGAACGCACACACACACACACACACACACACACACACACACACACACACACACACACACACACACACACACACACACACACACACACACACACACACACACACACACACACACACACACACACACACACACACACACACACACACACACACACACACACACACACACACACACACACACACACACACACACACACACACACACACACACACACACACACACACACACACACACACACACACACACACACACACACATACACAAGCAAACATAGACACACTTGCGCACGCACACACACACAAACACGCACGACAGGCACACACCTATACACCAATTACCGGAGATGCAGGCTGCTGCTTTCCTGCGCCTGACCTTCAGAAAGGCAAGCAGGGAAAATGCTTCCCTTTTTTTTTCACCTGGCTCCAAACAAGACTGGAGAACAGATTTATTTATTTTGTTTGTTCGAGGAGAGAGCAGGAGAGGAAGACAGAAAGAGAGAAAGAGAGTAAGAACGGAAACAAGCCCATTGCGGTTAAGGGATGTTTGAGTGGCGGCTGTAATTACAGCGTGCCGGGACGCAGCGTAACGGCAGGAAAGTAAGGAAAGAAAAGAGAGAGAAGTTGCAGAAGTGGAAAAACACGAGGAATCCATATAAGGCAGGCGGCCTGTCGGGGGAGGAGTTCAAAGGTTGCGGCGGGGCAGCCTTGCAGATGGACCAGTGGGGTCAGATGGAGAGGGAGAGCGAGGAGTGGCCGTACCCGGGTTGGGGGGCGAGTGGGGTTTCTAGTAGTGGATTCACTGGGGCTTGACTGTTCATTCACTGACCAGAACAGGAGGATGAACGTGGTTCAACGTACCGGCTCTTAACCAATAGTATGCTAGCAGCTTTAGAGCTTATTGCTGAAACAGAGTATATTGGATGTGTGTACTTCATGGAGAAACAAATGTATCTATGTGAATGTGTGCATTTGAAATGGATGAGGAGTAACAATATGATTGAACATCAAATCAACATGCGATGCTGACTTGTGTTATGAAATGGCATGGACAAAGCATTTGATGCATACAAAGTGTGTACTGATGAAGGTTGTGTTTGCGCAGGTGAATGGATGAAAGTACACCAGTCCAAGTGAACGGGACTGGCTGTTTAACAGTTAAGCCATGCAGATGTTCTGCGAAACGTGTCCACTGAGTGATGAATCCACGTTAAGTTAACACATCATTCGTCTTAAAACGATTATCAGCCAAGCATGACATCAGCTATGAAAATGAGTTCAACATTTAAGTAAATCTGTGTTGTTTCTGTTTGTGTGTGTGTGTGTGTGTGTGTGTGTGTGTGTGTGTGTGTGTGTGTGTGTGTGTGTGTGTGTGTGTGTGTGTGTGTGTGTGTGTGTGTGTGTGTGTGTGTGTGTGTGTGTGTGTGTGTGTGTGTGTGTGTGTGTGTGTGTGTGTGTGTGTGTGTGTGTGTGTGTGTGTGTGTGTGTGTGTGTGTGTGTGTGTGTGTGTGTGTGAGTGTGTGTGTGGTGTGTTGGTGTGTGTGTTGTGTGTGTGTGTGTGTGTGTGTGTGTGTGTGTGTGTGTGTGTGTGTGTGTGTGTGTGTGTGTGTGTGTGTGTGTGTGTGTGTGTGTGCGTTTCTTTCACACTGTAGCTACTGTTTGTTGTCACGGTCACGGTAAGTCACGACTGACTGCCAGTACCGGGTGCAGAACCAACATTTCCGTTCCAAATTTTTTGAATCACACACCCAGAAAATCCCCCATCATGATGACTTTTGCAGCTGAGAGAGAGAGCGAGAGAGACTACGAACAGAGAGAGAGAGAGAGAGAGAGAGAGAGAGAGAGAGAGAGAGAGAGAGAGAGAGAGAGAGAGAGAGAGAGAGAGAGAGAGAGAGAGAGAGAGAGAGAGAGAGAGAGAGAGAGAGAGAGAGAGAGAGAGAGAGAGAGAGAGAGAGAGAGAGAGAGAGAGAGAGAGAATCACTGAAGTAGAGGGCTGAACGGGTGGTGGTGGTAATGGAAGGAGTGACAGGCGGAGAGAAAGAGACAGAAGATTGAAGTGTTTTCCTCTGCAAACACTTCCTATCGCCATCCTTATCGCTCTACCCTTTTGTTCTCTCTCTATCTTTTGGTACCTTTCTCATTTTTCACTCTCGTCTCTCTCTATCTTTTCTCTCTTACTGACACGCACTCACATGCACATCTGCTGTCTGTGTGTGTGTGTGTGTGTCTGCATGTGTGCATGTGTGTGTGTGTGTGTGTGTGTGTGGGTGTGTGTGTGTCTGTGTGTGTGTATGCGACTGAAAGGTGCATGTCATTTTGCAGCCCCATTAGTTCTCTGTCACAATGACTGATCACTAAATACCAGCAGGAACTACAAGACTGACACTGAAATCTCCTTCTGCTGCTCTGTGTGTCTCTCCCGTGGAGTACATCTGTCTATGAGCATTTGTGTGTTTGTGTGTGTGTGTGTGTGTGTGTGTGTGTGTGTGTGTGTGTGTGTGTGTGTGTGTGTGTGTGTGTGTGTGTGTGTGTGTGTGTGTGTGTGTGTGTGTGTGTGTATATGTGTGTGAGTGTGTGTCTGCGTATGGGTGCTTGTATGTGTGTCTTTGTGTGTGTGTGTGTGTGTGTGTGTGTGTGTGTGTGTGTGTGTGTGTGTGTGTGTGTGTGTGTGTGTGTGTGTGTATAGGTACGTGTGTGTGTGTGTACGTGTATGTACTGTACGCGTGTGTGTGTGCGCATGTGCATAGGCGGCTTGAGTGTGTGCGTGCGTGTGTTGGCTCGTGCTTGCATGTCTGTATCGGGAAAAATAACAGTACTAGTGTGTGTGCGTGTGCATGCATGTTTGCGTGTGTGTGGGGGTGTGTGTGCGCGCACTTACGGGTGCAGGGCATGGACGCGGGGTCCGTCTCGGAGCGGAAGTAGCCCTTGTCGCAGACACAGGAGGTGGAGCCCTCCCTGGTGGAGTAGCTGTGCAGCGGGCACTTAGCGCAGGGCCCGTCCGCCGCCAGGGCCCGGTAGGACCCGATCTTACAGGCTGGAAACCAAACAGAGAGGGGACAGGTTGAGGGTCAGGACAGGGTTGGGAGCAGGCGACACAGAGATCGAGCATGTGGACACATCCTGCAGTATGTTTGCTGCACAACATCGATAAGGAGGCAGGGTGATAATGAAGAGCAATAAAGGTAAGTAGGGATGAATGTGGGGACGTCAGCAGAGAGGATGAACCACACAGAATGAGCCGCTGCATTTATTGTCTCATCGCATAAAAAAAAAAAAAAACGATCAAAGAATCAACAGCCATCCCCGCATCGACCCCCTACTTTCAGCATCTCGCTCTCTTCTCCTCGCGGATTCTCT
>OLKM01000443.1:61556-71823 GCA_900291075.1 Melanogrammus aeglefinus
AAAAAGAACCCCAAAAATAAAATTGATACAATGGAGGGATTGCTTTGAAGCACAGGTCTCCGGCTCCCAAGTATGTGTGGTTTTAGTTTAACTCCGGCCGCTAAACGGTGAAGCTGTTGAGCGGCACAAAGGTTCCGATACATTAAGGACAAAACACATGAAAGGCAGACTGCTACGGCCCCGCGCAACCAAGGAATTCAGACACGTGAGCTCAGCTTGTCCAGGACTGAATAATAGCATCCTTTATCGTCCAGAAGAAAAAACAGAAAACAAAGACTCAGGTTCCAACAATATCGTTTACGCCTTTTTATTGCAACGCTTTATTCCCCTTTCAGGCGATGAAACTCGGCCTCAGAGAGAGAGAGAGAGAGAGAGAGAGAGAGAGAGAGAGAGAGAGAGAGAGAGAGAGAGAGAGAGAGAGAGAGAGAGAGAGAGAGAGAGAGAGAGAGAGAGAGAGAGAGAGAGAGAGGGAGCTCTTCAGAGGGGCAGTCAGGGGTGTCCCCATGAAGACATATCTTTTATGAAGTAACGATCAGCTTTCAGGGCCCGAGGGCAGGATGAGCCTCTCCCTCTCCTCCACTCTTAACCCTCTCCATTCAACTTTCTCTCCCCTCTGTGTTATCCCCTTTGCCCTCACTGTGTGTCTCTCCCCCCCCCCCCCCCTCCCTCGGCTGCTGTTAGCGGCTGTCGGTTGCTTAGGTGGCTGCTTTGGTCTGGCGTCGTGCTCCCTATACACGGAGCGGGCCACTTTGTTTAGCTCTGCCTTCTCGAGGAGTTGCCGTGGTGCGTATATAAAGCATTGAAAGGATTGTGAATATATTCCCTGTCGGTTCAAACGGATGATAAAAGAGCATCTATATCTTCATAAGGAAACCCCCCAGGCACCTGAGCCGTTGCTGTCGCATGGGTCCAGATAACTAGCACGCTAACCATTAGCATCTGTCAGCGGACCAGCAGGAGAGTGGGAGCAGGTTAACTCATTAATTCCGTGGGCGAGGGGGTTATTAATTACCTCCGGCCCCCTTCACCGACACTAAGACACACGGCCAGCGGAGCCCATCAGGGTGATGGATGAGGGACACACTGGGGGACCGAAACTGATCACTGTGATTGATGATGCACACTCGCCACCTGTCTTAACCTTGACCTGGCCGGCTCGCCGCAAAAGAAGCACAGCTCGCATTGCGGTAGCGTCCGTCATAGAGCCCACCCCATCAGAGGGGTGCCGCCGGCGCCCAGGGTGACATCCGTGTTTGTGATAATGAGGACAAAAAACAAAAGCCACAAAGGCTAACTCTGATGATAAACAAGCTAACCTCGCTGGCGAACACATGCTGGGAGCCTGATGGTGACCAGATCCAGGCTAGGTAACGAGCTGCCAGCGGTCTGTCTGCCACCTCAGAGATGATTTATAACAATGTTTTCATCAGGGGCAATCCGTCATCCAGAAGCCACCCTAAGTGTTCCCAATGAAAGCACGGCCACCTGACCCATCTGAATACAAGCCAGTGAACAACTAGCTCAGATTCCAACCGAGGGATAATATTAAAATGACCCCCAGGCTCAATAACCAGAAGTGCTCTGGGTGGGCAGAGCACTTGAGCTCTTTAAAAACACATTATCATTGTGTATAACTCTAATCTTTGCGAGGAACTTTGGCTTGCACCGAGTGCTGCGCTGCCCACCATTGTAATTATTTGAATTATATAAGGGAAATATATGCTATTTATTGTTCATAAGGCTTCCTCCGGAGAGTTCTCCACGTTCGCATTGACACGTAGGCCCCGAATGCTACTCTTGTCATTAGGAACTGGGTAAAGAATGGAGGGACCGAGGTACACAATGCATCGTATCAACGTAATCTCACGTGTCACCGCCGGCCAGTGTTTCAGAGCACGGGCCCGCCACTCCCTTTAGACCTGGAATGTAGGGAAATGAATGAGAAGGTGGCTGACAAAAGAGATGGGAGAGAGAGAGAGAGAGAGAGAGAGAGAGAGAGAGAGAGAGAGAGAGAGAGAGAGAGAGAGAGAGAGAGAGAGAGAGAGAGAGAGAGAGAGAGAGAGAGAGAGAGAGAGAGAGAGAGAGAGAGAGAGAGAGAGAGAGAGAGAGAGAGAGAGAGAGAGAGAGAGAGAGAGAGAGAGAGAGAGAGAGAGAGAGAGAGAGAGAGAGAGAGAGAGAGAGAGAGAGAGAGAGAGAGAGAGAGAGAGAGGGCGAGAGATAGATAGAGAGAAAGAGAGACAGGGGGAGAGAGAGAGGCGGGAGGGCAATATATCTGAACTGACAGATAATAAAGCAGAGAAAGAGAGAAAAAGGGATAGAGAGAAAGGTGAGAGAAATAGTGAGAGAGAAGAGAGAGAAGGGGTAGAGACGGCAGTAGATCTGAACTGGATGACAATGAAGAAGAGACAGGCATGGAAAGAGATACGGGGACACAGAGGGGTGGACATGAGTGGGAGTGGAGACAGACAAATAGGACAGAACCTGAACAGAGCCGCACAATGGTACAGAGTATGCTGAAAGAAAGAGAGAGAGAGAGAGAGAGAGAGAGAGAGAGAGAGAGAGAGAGAGAGAGAGAGAGAGAGAGAGAGAGAGAGAGAGAGAGAGAGAGAGAGAGAGAGAGAGAGAGAGAGAGAGAGAGAGAGAGACAGAGAGACAGAGAGACAGAGAGACAGAGAGCGAAAAAGAGAGTGAACAGAGAGAGACTCACACACATAGACACAGAAAGAGAGAGAGAGGAGCGATTTTACACAGATCCATCTTTATGTGGCTAAACAGTGTTTGACTCGCCCTCAGTGAGCACTCGAAATCATCTCCCCATTGCCCGTTCCAGCAATGGCCAAAACACACCCCCCCACACACACCCACACACACACACACACACACACACTGGGCGCTACGCCAGGCCTGCACGGCAGGACCTTTGGTGACCCCCTCCGATCCAACACAGCAGGTGGGTAATAGACAACAACGCCAGGGGAAAATATATGCACACTTAAGTGTCACATGAGCGAGCCGCAGCACACCTGCACGCGCCGTAAAGCATGCACGCAAAGCCCTTCAGAAACCCTCTGCACGCCAGGCCTGGCATGTTCTGAGCCATAGAGGGCAGATTCACACACACACACACACACACACACACACACTCGCAAGCTGGACTTGAGGTGAAGCGCTGGGACAGGCCCGCAGCGGGGGTGGTAGGAGGTAAACAAACCGTCACATTTCTACAAGGACGCCAAGGGCCATGGTCTCACACAGGGGGGGTCCAAGGGTTTTTTTTTGGGGGGGGGGGGGTCGTTTGTTTGTGTATGCAAGAGAAGGTAGAATTGTTAATATGGCTTCCTGTCATTGTTTACCATATCAAAAAACATCAGGGGAAATCTTAGGGTGTGTGTGTGTGTGTGTGTGTGTGTGTGTGTGTGTGTGTGTGTGTGTGTGTGTGTGTGTGTGTGTGTGTGTGTGTGTGTGTGTGTGTGTGTGTGTGTGTGTGTGTGTGTGTGTGTGTGTGTGTGTGTGTGTGTGTGTGTGTGTGTGTGTGTGTGTGTGAGTGAGCGTTTGTTTATGGTAGGGGGTTCGGGACTTGTTGAGGAGAATGAAGCCGGAAAAAGGTGGGGGGGTTAAGGTGTGTGAGGAACCCGGCACCACAAACACACACACACACACACACACACACACACACACACACACACACACACACACACACACACACACACACACACACACACAGACACACACACACACACACACACACACACACACACACACACACCAAGAATAGACACAGAAGGAAGCGATAGGGAAATGGTCTCAATGGGGTCACAAATCAAACATAGTAAACAAGCACAGAGCATGTTACCGCGAAGGTAGCGCCAAATACAATACAGATGACTATATGCTCCCCCCCCCCCCCCCCCCCCCCAACCCCCAGCCCACATGAAAGACAAAGCAAGCATTGTGTTTGTATCAGGCACCAAGTGCGCCTGTGACCTTTCCTCATTTAGCCACGTCTTCTCCCCACAGTAAACAGACAAACAAACCAAAGCGCTGAATGGGGTTAGGGCTGCAACATGTTGACGTTAACCACACACTCATTGACACATCCCCAACTCCCCCCGGTCATGAATGCTGACAAATAACCTAACTAAGCTACATCAGCAGCTTTGCTCCTCCCAGGCCTGCAGGTAGAGAGAACAACAGCGACCAGCTTAGCACCACCTGCACCACCACCACCACACAGGTGTGTGACCTGGTCGGAGCCACAGGCCAAGGGTAAAGCAGTTCCCGCAGCGGCTCAGAGAGCGGGGTCCACACGTATGAGTAACGACATCATTACCGACCGGCCGGTACTCCCTGCTCCCTGACGGACGACTTTAGAGTGTTCAGCCTGTGTGCGGTGTTTCTTTTGCTGTGTGTGTTTGTGTATATGCGTGTGTGTGTGTGGAAGTGGTGTGTGTGTGTGCGTGTGTGTGTGTGTGTGTGTGTGCGTGTGTTTGTGTGTGTGTCAAATGAATGCACAGTGTAGAGCAAGAAGGCTATTACTTCCACTCCCATATCACATGCCCCACCACATACAGACGACTGAGAGAGTGCATGGTGAACTGAGACGTGCACGGTGGCGTGCATGATGGAATGAGGCGTGTACGGTGGAATGAGGCGTGTACGGTGGGCTGAGATGTGCACGTTAGACCGAGGTGTGCACGGTGGGCCGAGGTGTGCATGGTGGGCCGAGGTGTGCACGGTGGACGGAGCGTGCGTGGTGGGCCCGTAACAGAAACGAACAGATGTCTTGGAACTGGCGCAGGCAGCTGTCAACGGTGAGGGCGTTGGTGGCAGTGCCGCCTCTGATCTACAAAGACATCTTTGCTTGTGAGCAAAAGCACAAAACACACGGTAACTTTGGCTGGTGGACTGGGAGGGGCATTGGGTGGGGTGGGCAGGGTGAGGTAAGAAGGGGAGGGGCGCGTATGTGGTGGTCTTGGTCGTGAAAAGAAACTGTATTTTTAGCGTTGTTTGTTAAGGTAATCCACATGTATAGCTTCCAGACGACAGCCTGTCTGGGGCCAAGAAACACCTTCTATTGTGTGTGCATATTTGTGTGTGTGTGTGTGTGAGAATATGTTTTTGTGCACGTGTTGTTTTAACTTGATTTGCGCAACAAGCTAACCAGGATCTCAAATACATCCTGCCGTGCAACGATAATCTGTCTGTCTGTCTGTCTGTCTCTACTGTAACCTTTGACCCTCTTGGAGGTCACTCAGACGACTTTCTCTCTCTCTCTCTCTCTTTCTGCCTCTCTCACTCTCTTTCTCTCTCTCTCTCTCTCTCTCTCTCTCTCTCTCTCTCTCTCTCTCTCTCTCTCTCTCTCTCTCTCTCTCTCTCTCTCTCTCTCTCTCTCTCTCTCTCTGCTCTCAAACTCTTTCTAGGTCTCTCTCTCACTCTCTCGCTCGAACAAACGCCCCTGCTAGTGTAGGAATGAGGTCATATGTTGTTGGGGAATCGATACGCTCAGCAAAGTTAAAATGGTGTCAACTTCTGTTGGCATGGGAACCCTCCATAAAGTAACCTGTAGCAAATGTATGTGTGTATGTGTGTGTGTGTGTGTGTGTGTGTGTGTGTGTGTGTGTGTGTGTGTGTGTGTGTGTGTGTGTGTGTGTGTGTGTGTGTGTGTGTGTGTGTGTGTGTGTGTGTGTGTGTGTGTGTGTGTGTGTGTGTGTGTGTGTGTGTGTGCATGTATTTGTATGTGTGTTTGTGTGTGTTTGTGTGTTGTGTGTGTGTGTATGTGTGTGGGATTGTGAGTGTATGAGGTGTGTGCGTGTGAGTGCCTGTGTGTGTGTTTATGAGTGTGTGTGTGTGTGTGTGTGTGTGTGTGTGTGGATGTGTGTGGGTGTATGTGTGTGTGTGTGTGTGGTTGGGTGTGTGGGTCAGAGAGGGATTATGTGTGTGCATTCTTCGTTGTGTACGCATGTGTCTGAGAGTATGTGTGTGTACATGGCCTCGTCCTTTCTGGAATCGTCTTCTGCTACTGCATACCGGGGTTAGTTCAATAGTGCGTTTGTGTGTGGATATGTGTGTGTCTTTGCCCAACCCTTGGGCAAGTTGTACCTGCCCATGTGCGTGTCTGTTTTAATACATAAGTGTGTGTCTGTGTGTGTGTATGTGAATTTTGGCGGGGGGGGGGGGGGGGTTGTAACAGGAGCCTCGGGTTAATGGCTTCTGGTGATACAGGGTTACTCTGCTAATGTGTAGCGTTTAGCCTTTCGGCTTTGATGTGCGGAAAGACACACAGTCGCGGTGGTGACGGGACAGACTCCAACAAAAGTCCCGGGGCTTCATTTGCATGGAGGGCTTTGAAGTAACCCCGTTGGCGTCCGCCGGCGGCGCACGGAGAGGAGCACCGGCCAGGTGCACCTCATTGTCTTTATCTAGACGGATGAGCTCTCCCTAACATCGTCGCTCATATGCTTGCATGTCATTTTCAAACGTTCAGTCTTTGTCCTATCCTCACCGTCTCACATCCTCTCTCCTCTAATCCTTCTGGAACCTTCTGACCGGGGCGGTGTGGATTGAATGTGCGCCAGCCAGGTTAGGGTTTCAACACTGGAATCCATATAGCTAAGCGCTGCAGTCCATCCGCATGCCACTTGCCTTTGATGCTTATCAGGGTCGGCCAAAACGTTTACTGAGTACATCTCATCTCTCCACCTTTAATCGCTCAATACATCTCCTCTGCTCCCAAACCCCCCCACGCGTTTCTCCCGATCCAACCACGTCCATGTATCTTCCACATCTAGCGTATCTGTGTGCTGCAGTGGGCCCAAGCAGAGCAACGAGAAACCAATGCAGCAAGAAGTAGTGTTGCAATGAGTTCATTCATTACAACACTCATTCATTCCCCCCTAACCCCCAGCCCCGAGATGCACACTTGTGCACGATGGATGTGCATGAGTGTGCATCTTTGTATGTGTGTGTGTGTGTGTGTGTGTGTGTGTGTGTGTGTGTGTGTGTGTGTGTGTGTGTGTGTGTGTGTGTGTGTGTGTGTGTGTGTGTGTGTGTGTGTGTGTGTGTGTGTGTGTGTGTGTGTGTGTGTGTGTGTGTGTGGGGGGGGGTATCCAAGGGAGATACTGATTTCAGTGCCAGGGTCCTCAACCACAGTGATTAAAGAAGCTGGCGTTATCAGGCCTTATTAAAATGGGCACCGCGTGCAGACTCAGGACTCAGGCTCTGATTACAAGAGAAGAGGCGCTTTCCTTGCGCGGATTTGTCCCTTTTTTGTCATAACCCCCTAACTGATTACCAGCGCAGTGTAACGTTCTTTGATTCCCCCCCAACCCCCTGAACCCAGCGGCCTGGGAGAGAAGAGAGTGGACCACACACTTCCTGTAGCCTGGCAGGGGATAGGGAGAGAGTGAGGGAGAGAGGGAGGGAGAGGGAGAAGCAGCTTAAAAAAGGGAATCAAAGAGAAAGAGTGTGTGTGTGGGGGGGGGGGTGGTGGTAGTATGGATGAAACCCCTTTATAAGGTGTTTGCCGTCAGCCAGCCATTGTCAGGATACTTGAAGGAGGGTTGGCTGAACATCTAAGGCTGCATTGCGTGGGTGTGCTTGTATGTGTGTGTGTGTGTGTGTGTGTGTGTGTGTGTGTGTGTGTGTGTGTGTGTGTGTGTGTGTGTGTGTGTGTGTGTGTGTGTGTGTGTGTGTGGTGTGTGTGTGTGTGTGTGTGTGTGTGTGTGTGTGTGTGTGTGTGTGTGTGTGTGCGTGTGATGGAAGAGTTGATGAAACCGAACCGCGATGCGACCAGTGTGACAGATGACGCAGAATAAATATAGGTCAGGTGCGCCCGGGTGTATGCACAAAAACCCCTACGCCTGCACATGCATCTCCGCCAGCGGGACACCTCCGCCAGAACAGCAGCGGCTCTGAGCTTGCTATCGCATCGGAAGCATTTCTGCGTGATGGGAAGGGCGAGGATGAAGTGCAGGAAAAAAGAAGAGGGTTTCCAGACTGGAACTAAATCCCCACACACACACACATCCTTTTATTCCTTATAGCGCGCCTCCTTCACAAAAACACACTCACACACATCGCAGGCACCACCCCCACCACCATCTCCTCCTCCATCACAGCCTCGCGGCCAAGTGCACCAACTCTCCCCATCTCTCCCCCATCGCCATCCCTTCCCAGTAGGACCTGCCAACATCGCCCCGTCCTTGTTCTCCACAGTAAGCCTGTACATACCAGTCTTTCTTTTTTTTTTCTTACTTCCTCTCTTTGTCTATCTTTCTCTCTATCTATCTATACATCCTTCTATCCATCTTCAAACCTATCTATCTCTCTTTGTTGCCTCCTTTATGTCTAAGCCTTTCGATTCAAAATATCTTTGGCAGGGAAAATAAACAGTGACATTGCCAAAGCAATTACAAAATTAAACAAAGGACATGCTACAAAGTCCTACAAAAGGTAAAAAAAAAAAAGGAAGGGGAATATCAATTACCAGTTCAGCTACAGAACAAAACATGATGTCATGGTCAGGAGTGTATCGAATCAAACTGTTTCTGTGAACTTGGCCACAGCATCACCCAGAGTCTATGCACCTATCTCAAGAGGCATTATTGACTGTACAATATACAGTAGATGCACAATATAATATAGAGATATATTTAAATATATATTGATCAATCTATCCATCGATCTATCTGTCTGTATCAGTATGGGATCTGGAGGGGTCAGCCGGGGCAGAGAGAGGAGGAGTAGGAGTCTCAACCCGGTGGACGAGAATACAAATACAATGTCGGGGAAAGAGCCTAGAAGAGCCAAAGAGAGCGAGAGAGGTAAAGAAGGAAGAGGTGAGAGAGAGAGAGAGAGAGAGAGAGAGAGAGAGAGAGAGAGAGAGAGAGAGAGAGAGAGAGAGAGAGAGAGAGAGAGAGAGAGATGAGAGAGAAGAGAGAGAGAGAAGAGAGAGAGAGAGAAGAGAGAGAGAGAGAGAGACAGAGGGGGAGAGAGAGACAGAGGGAGAGAGAGAGAGAGAGAGAGAGAGAGAGAGAGAGAGAGAGAGAGAGAGAGAGAGAGAGAGAGAGAGAGAGAGAGAGAGAGAGAGAGAGAGAGAGAGAGAGAGAGAGAGAGAGAGAGAGAGAGAGAGAGAGAGAGAGAGAGAGAGAGAGAGAGAGCGAGAGAGAGAGAGAGAGAGAGAGCGAGAGGGGAAGAGAGAGATGAACTGCAGGGCTGTGTGGGTTTAGCGAGCAGGGTATTGATTCGGAGGGGGCCTTTTGACATGCTAATTCACTTTCTGACCGCTTTAATCGTTCCATCTTCCCATCGCTGCGCTTCAAAGAGAGCGGCTGCTTTCCAGAGAGACGAGGGAGAAAGACAAGAAAAAGAAGCGGAGGAGGAGAGGAGAGCAACAGAGATGAGGAGGGCACGGTGAGGAAGAGGAGAGGAGAGCAACAGCAGAGGAGGAGGGCACGGTGAGGAAGAGGAGAGGAGAGCAACACAGAGGAGGAGGGCACGGTGAGGGAGAGAGGAGAGGAGATGAGAACAAGCCAGCAAAGTGAATCTGAGATCCCGCCAAAACGCCTACTTCTCTGCAACGTTAAAAACGGTTAGCAGGAGATTCTTGCGGTGTGGTGTTCAGCTCGCATGGGTGTGGGTGTGGGGGTAGGGGTGGGGGGGGTTTGTGGGTAGGGGTGGGGGGTGGGGGGGGGTGGTGTGATGATCAGCTCCCTGGGGTAGATGTCATCAACCACCCACCCCACACCCCCGCCTCGGGTGGTGGGATGGGGTATGGGTGGTGGGGTACAGGGGTCAGGAAGTGCTCGAGGAACAAACACACTGATGCAAGACAGCAGGACGAGTAGGAAAAAACATGTCAGCCACCGGAGATAATGACGGATGAATTACGACCCTCGGCCCAATGAGTGAATGCAGTGTCGGGGTGGGTGGATGTTTAGTGCTACACTTTGCATGTATGTTCGTGTGCATGTGTGTGTGTTCCCCTTGAATCAAAATGTTCTTACCCTTTATGGTAGTAGATCCAAAGTGCATGCTGAACGATGTGAAATGTGTTGAAATAGGGAAGGGATATATGCATTTCAAGGGGGGTGCAGGACTGAGGCACAGTCTGTCCTCTTTTTCTCCTCCTATAATAGACGGCACATCTCTATTCAGCACCGAATGATAGTGTTGAGAGGGAGAGAGAGAGAGGAGAGAGAGAGAGAGAGAGAGAGAGAGAGAGAGAGAGAGAGAGAGAGAGAGAGAGAGAGAGAGAGAGAGAAGGAAG
>OLKM01000443.1:84692-92192 GCA_900291075.1 Melanogrammus aeglefinus
TCTCTCTCTCTCTCTCTCTCTCTCTCTCTCTCTCTCTCTCTCTCTCTCTTTCAAGTACTCTCACAAAAGATCAAGCTGGAGACTGGGCAAACATATTGATGTATGTGAGTCTTTTGTCTGGTTCATATGTGGTGCACACTGTATCCGTCTATGGTGGAGAGCTCAGTGAACTGACTAGTTTCAAGCTGAGGTATTTCCAGTGAAGACATCCTAGCAGAGCCTGATAAGGATGGCTTGAGGGATCGATTTGTTACCGTGTCAACCAACAGCAGCCCATTGTTGGACTGGTGACGGAGTGAGCATGGCAGGGCCAGGGACAGCAGAGACCACACAAGAGAAGCGGTGGTGGTGACAGAGGTTCTGGTGGTGGGGGTGGAGATTTGGTTGGTGGAGGTGGAGATTTAGGGTGGCTGTGGAGGTTCTGATTCTGGTAGTGGAGATGGATGTTCTGGTGGATGAGGTTCTGGTGGGGGAGGGTCTGTTGGTGGAGGGTCTGGTGGTGGAGGGTCTGGTGGATGAGGTTCTGGTGGGGGAGGGTCTGATGGTGGAGGGTCTGATGGTGGAGGGTCTGATGGTGGAGGGTCTGGTGGTGGCGTTGGAAGTTCTGATGATAGATTTTTTGGGGTGGAGGTGGATATTCTGGGGTTGGAGGCTCTGATGATGGAGGGTCTGGTGGTGGAAGTGGGTGTCCTGGTGGAGGAGGTTATGGTAGTGGAGGCTCTGGGGTTTGAGGTGGATGTTCTGGTGGTGGAGGCTCTGATGATGGAGGGTCTGATGGTGACGCAGTGCTTGTCATCGTGCCACCCGGCTTTTTGATTGATTACACTTGGATCGCTTCCTTTATCTGCCCGTCAAACAAAAGGCCTGTGTTTTGGAAATGTGTCAGAATAAGCCCGCGCTCTGCCACTGCCCCGCCCTCCACAGCATCCCACTCTTCAGCTCCCTTCAGAGGGGGCCGCCGCTGCTGCCCACACATCTGCATTGTGTGTCAATCATCCACGCTAACAGCAAATACGGTGATTCCTTCTTCGGTGTGGAGACACACACGCTTTTACTTTCGCAAGCACACACACATAAAGACATTCACAGGCCTACATGCGCGCACACACACACACACACACACATGTGCGCACACACGCATATACACACATATACACACCCACACCCACACACACACACACACACTACTTTCTTACTTCCCTTCCTCTTCAATCACATAGCTTCTCAAGTGGGGCAGCAAAGCCTTGTTTAATTGCTGACTAAATAAGAGAATAACAACCACCCCCCTTTCACACACACACACACACACACACACACACACACACACACACACACACACACACACACACACACACACACACACACACACACACACACACACACACACACTCCACTCTTTCTTCAGTCCCACCACTGCAGGGTACAGTGTGGGCCATTGTTTTGGCTGATTCCCTAATCCCCAAATCCACCCTGCAGAGTTGAGAGCCCAGCCCCATGGGGATGGGGGCGTCTAAGGGGGCCCAGCCCACTGCCTCTGAATGCCCGGGCCCATGCAGGGTTCTCTGGGCAAGCTGTCAGGAGAACTGTCCCTGGAGGTCAGAGCGTGTGGGAGTCAGGGAGAGCAGCAATGGATGAGCAGATGAAAGGAGCAGCGGGAGAGTATCTTAGAACCAGCCGACAGTGTGTCAGAGACATGAGTAAAGTGCAGCCAAAGCAGCGAGTTAAGAGAGTATCTCTTAGAACCAGCCGACAGTGTGTCAGAGACTGAGATAAGATGCAGTGGGCTGGAAACGACTCCGCAAACAACCACACGTACACACACACACACACACACACACACACACACACACACACACACACACACACACACACACACACACACACACACACACACACACACACACACACACACACACACACACACACACACACACACACACACACACACACACACACACACACACACACACACACAAATACGCGCACACCTTCACTCTGCTCCAATAAAACCAGAGGGAAGGACGATGGAGCCCAGTTTTCCTTGCCTGTAATGTTATTCTCTCTCATGGTTTTGCGTTACAGACGTGCCAAAACCAACAGAATATCTTCATGTGACGCCGCCGCCTGCTTAGCGTTTGAAGAGCGCAGCATCCCAGCCAGGCACAGCATCACACGCCATGAAGCGAGCACTTCCTCCGACACTCCGTCTCGCTCACAGCACACCTTGTGTGTTCACAGTAAAAGGGAGTGCACTCATATCGTTAGCGCCGTCCCGCCAAGAGAGCTACGCGAATCACTTAGCAGCGGATGCGTCTTCTTCGCCGCTCACTCAAGACGCACACAGGATGTCCCGCGTGTCAAAAAGCAAAAGTCAGCTCAGCAGTAGGGCTACTTTCTGCTACCTCGTGAGCAGTTAGTGGCTTTACATCCCAGCTCGAAGACACTTTGAACATATTCTTCAGTGGAATGAAATCGAGGGCTACCAGCAAATTACTACCAGCTACCCGGACTACCAGAAATCGAGGACTTCCAGCAAATCCCGCAGTCCAGTGGATGGAGGAATCAGACCCTAAATTGCTCACACATGCAAAATGCTCAGTCTTCCTGCAACACCCCCCCAAACACCATCCACCCACACCTACACCCACGCACACACAGCTGCCATCTTTAGCCTGTGGTCCATGGTCCGGTTTCACCCATTTGTACCGTGTGCCACCCACCTACTTACCCCATGATGGGATTGTGTCAGTCGATAAGCATCGCCACAGGTCTAAAGGTCCCACCCAGCAGGGGGGCACACTCTCTTTGCAGCTCGGCGGGGGTAAAACGCAACCAACCGACAATGTATTATTTTTGTCATTTCAGAATGGGTGCCTTTTTTTAAGATCTTTCTTCCTTTTGTTTTCTGGATTTTTTTTGTGTGTGATTTCTTTGATACGCAGGTGAATTATTGGAGTGTCTGGTCCTTTGTCCGTCATTTGCTGTTTATCTTGGTGTGAAATGTTGTTCTGGAAAATAAGTCAGGCCAGTGTGAGACATAACAGCAGGAAGCCATGTCCCCAAGGGCTTTTATAGCGCTGTATTGCTGCCTCCCCCCCCCCCAACCCCCTCTCCCCCCCCCCCCACACCACACACACACACACACACACACACCACACACACACACACACACACACACACAACACACACACACACACACACACACACACACACACACACACACACACACACACACACACACACACACACACACACACACACACACACCAAGGAGACAGGACACATGCTAACCTTAGTAATACCTGGAAATCCCTAGAAGTCACATTTTGTAAAAGTAGAAAAATATAGTGACTGGAGTCTGGAAATGAAATGTGCAATTTAATGAGAATAAGATGCAACACAAAGCTTAATGGCAGTTGCAGCTTACTCTTATTTGTTACCTAAAACCCACTTTTCAAACCGAAGCGTAGTCTTTTTTTGTTGTTCGATTAAGTTGCTGCCAGCAAGCGCTGAAGTGTCTGCGGCAGGACGTTCAAAGCTCGCACTAACTACAAATCAGCCCCCAACTCCAGCTCCTCAAACTTTATTTAAAAGATTAGTTTCGGAAAATGAAAGGCATTTGGCAGCTTCGCCTGAGACACAGCACCCAGAGGCGAGAGGATTTAAGATTCTTTGAAAGGATTTTATAGCATTGTATCATGAGCTTTACAGCACCTTCCCATCATCTGCGAGAGAACAGGAGAGAGACACAGGAACCAGGAGTTTAGGTGCATGGAGAGAATGTGGACTGTGACCTCTCATTTTCAGTTTAGACAAACTTTATTTGCATGACCGCGTCGGGTAAAACAAAGCAAAATAATTTTAGTAACAATAATGGATAATAAATGTAAGGAATAAAGAGAAAATAACGTGTGTTTGTGTGTGTGTGTGTGTGTGTGTGTGTGTGTGTGTGTGTGTGTGTGTGTGTGTGTGTGTGTGTGTGTGTGTGTGTGTGTGTGTGTGTGTGTGTGTGTGTGTGTGTGTGTGTGTGTGTGTGTGTGTGTGTGTGTGTGAGTGTGTGCAGGATTTGTGTCTAAAGGTATTAAGAATCAACAAATGACTTTTCATCGTTTTTTCTGTTCACTGTTGTATTGTAGCCCTTTTATTTATTTTCTTGTCAACTCTTTTTGGCATCATCTTGTCATCTTTTTCCATTTCTCCTAGACTTCACTGTCTAGGCAGTGCGCGTTTTGGACGCATTGGCTTGACAGCTGCTAGCTAGCGATATCAGGATGGCTTGTAACTCTTCTCGTTCTGGTGATTCAGTGCTAGAAATTCTGACAACAGCTGGGGCAGGTGGTACATCATCTTATCAATGTGAGCCGGTTGATACAGCCTAACAGATTGTACATAGGAAGGCTCAGGAGAGAATACAAAGATGGTGGTTGAGGAGGGCAGTGCATTTTGGGACTTAAGTTCATTACAAACTGAGTAGATATCTAAGCCTCAGAATGAGCACTTCAAAAATGTACTTTTAGGCAACGTTTGCTAAATGTTTTTGAATATTATTTTGTTAGATTGAATTATTCCCTTAAGAAAAAGAAAGAGAATCCACTAATGATATGCTCTCAGGTTCTTCTTGTTGTATTGCCAACACCTGTCCCAGCAGGCGGCAGTGGTACAGGCCCGGTGGGAGGGGTAGAAGGTTGCACTGAGCGTGAATGTGACTCCACGGTGGGCCAGGCCAGACCACTGTTGCTATGGCGTCCCATGGCTAAGCCATGGCAGCAGCACAGGCTTATTGAGTTGCAGGGAAGAGGAGGAGAGAGCTGTCGAGCTGTCAGCAGAACAGAGGGGAGCGCAAACACACACAGATAAACACACACACACACACGCACACACACTCGCACACACTGTACCGATGCATGCACACAAGCCACAGCTGAATGGAAGAAGAGCCAGCCACCGACTTTACAACAAACACTGTACATCAACTTACACACACAGTCCACACACACTGTACCGATGCATGCACACAAGCCACAGCTGAATGGAAGAAGAGCCAGCCACCGACTTTACAACAAACACTGTACATCAACTTATTTGCATACAAAGTCCACCATCCACTTCCACTTTACACAAAGGATGTGAGTACCACACGCACATGTATGTGGGCATGTTTGTGTGCGCACACCCACATCCACACACACACACACACACACATACACAAAAACGCACACACACACACACACACACACAAACACATACCAAATAACCATGTTACCCAGAAAACAAGGATTTCCTAGGATCTGGCAGATGTCTACCTGTATGCTTTAAATATGCATATTCAAGTATACCCACACACACACAAACACTAACACACACACACACACACACACACACACACACACACACACACACACACACACACACACACACACACACACACACACACACACACACACACACACACACACACACACACACACACACATACACACAAACACACACACACAGACAGGCAGGCAGACAGCAAAAGAGAACAAGTGAAAGAGAAAGAAGGTGGTACAGTCACAGCCCGGATCTAAACACACAGTCAGCAGCTCACTGGAGCAGCGTGCGACAGTGGGAGCTGATAACCACGTCAGAACCGACACCAAACATCAAACTCAAGAGCTAGGGGACACACACAGATGCAGATGGCTGCCTGCCTCTTCCCCGCCTGCCAACCCAACCAACACAGGCAGGGAGCTGGAGCTAGACGTGTGCAGCAAATAACAAGACGGTAAGAGGAAGCGTGTTTTGGGCACACACACACACACACACACACACACACACACACACACACACACACACACACACACACACACACACACACACACACACACACACACACACACACACACACACACACACGAACACACACACACGCACACACACACACACACACACACACACACATACATGCCCATGCACTTGCCTGAACATATTCATACACACACATGCAGACATATGCACATGCCCACACACATCGACAGACACACAACAGGCAAACACACACGCAGACTTATGCACATGCATGTGCACATACCCACACGACCACACACACTTTCACGAACACAGAGCACACTGATACCAAAACACACACAAAACAATAGGCATACACAAACACACACACGCGCACACACAAACACACACAAATACCCACAGAGCTTGCACCTTGGTGCCAAAATAGCAATTACCCATCTTGTACATTCAGAGAGGAGTTTGTGGGCCGACCGTACAGCGAAGGAGTAAGATGTCAACATGGCATGTCGGTGTCTCTCCATATGTGGACAAAGAGGACTTCAGGCCTCCAGCTGCGAGTGTTGGCTACATGCATGCCGTGGGTCTCAGGTCATTCTCATTTAAATCTGGAAGCTGAGAGGGAAAACCTGGAGGATGAGTAAACATGTAAACATGAAAACATGATCTAAGACCGTAGCGTAATCACAGCCTCTTTGAGGATGGGAATTCAAAAGAGGCTGATGCAACCTCGAAGACTCTAGCTACTTCTCTAAGACTCTAGCTTCATTGGTTCCTAGGATTTTACGAAAAATAATGAAACTCCCTGAATAGGAGAAGACGTATGCATCCATCTTTATGTTAAAAAAAGAATCCAATAATCACACATTCCGTTAACATCTTCGATGATAAGCCGTTGCTAGATAACAGAGGCAACACAAGAGCAGGGTTTTCTCTCACGCTTTCCCCCACATTTAGCTCAATGGGTGAGTACAAGTCAACAGTAGCTGGCTAATGATCGACGGCCCGTGGTGTTCCTCAAGCCAACGGCGATGATAAGACCAAATAACTCCTGCCTCGTACTGCTTGTCAGATCCCGGTCGCCGCCTGCATTAGTAGAACACCTATCGTCTGACAGCAGACATAACACAACGATTAGGGAAAGATAGTGAGACACTGACCACAGGAATATAATACGATTGTTTAAACCAATGCCTTAGTTCCATGAACACTGGTAATGAACATGAACACCAGCATTACTAAGTTAACTCACCCCACCATGAGTTAACTTGGACGTTAGTTAATTGCTAGTTGATGCTAATTACTAAAACAAACGTTAACTAATGGTTCATTATTGTAACCTTATTGTTCTGTGTGTCCCATCCAGGTGCGTTTCTATTCTGGGTTATCTCTTACTCTGTATCATGTGTTTGTAGTGTTGGCTCTGTGAACCCTGGTAGGCCGTTAGGCTCTCCGTTGACTTATTGCTTTGCCGAGCACGGAGCCAGCCTCAACATTAGGCCACTTAAACCACTATGAGTCCACTTACGGCTAAAAGCAGGTGTGCTATATGTGGTGGCCATACGTTCGAGTGGATTCCGCGCTGTGCCCCCCCCCCCCTCACATCATCTCCACGCCGCAATCCTAATCCCCGCGTGAAACTACCGCACACAGACGCAAGCACCACACAACCACACACACACACACACACAAGCACACACACACACACACACACAC
>OLKM01000443.1:94692-96948 GCA_900291075.1 Melanogrammus aeglefinus
GTGTGTGTGTGTGTGTGTGTGTGTGTGTGTGTGTGTGTGTGTGTGTGTGTGTGTGTTGTGTGTGTGTGTGTGTGTGTGTGTGTGTGTGTGTGTGTGTGTGTGTGTGTGTGGGTGTGTGTGTGTGTGTGTGTGTTGGGGTGGTTGTTTGTGAATGTGTGTGTGTTTGTTTGTGTGGGTGTGTGGGTGTGTGGGTGTGTGTCGGTGTTTCTGCTTTGCATGTCTCTGACTCCTTTGTGCAGCAAATGCGACAATATTTATTCTGAAGCAGAATGGGTGAAAAAGGTGACGGTGTGTGATAGTAAATATGTATAATTGTTGTGTGTATGTGTGTGTCTTTCTGTGCATACAAGCGCATGAGTGTGTGTGTCCGTGCATGTGTGTTACCGTCAATGTGTGTGTGCAACTGTGTGTAGTTGTGTGTGTGTGTGTGTGGGGGGGTCTGTGTGTGTGTATATGTGTGTGTGTGCGTGTGTGTATGTGTGCATGTGCATGCGTGTTCTACTGTAAACCTAGCTG
Organism: Melanogrammus aeglefinus; assembly: GCA_900291075.1. Classification (NCBI taxonomy): domain Eukaryota; kingdom Metazoa; phylum Chordata; class Actinopteri; order Gadiformes; family Gadidae; genus Melanogrammus; species Melanogrammus aeglefinus. The sequence goes on from OLKM01000443.1 coordinate 95,209, forward strand.
TAATCCCAAACAGGAAGTATCAGAGTGTGGAGGGGGGGGACGGGTACGGTGTGTTTGATGGGTCATTACAGTAGGTGTTAAAGCTCTGCTGCCCCTCTGAAACACAGCCGTTGACTGTTTCACTCATGACTAGGCTAATATGTAGCGCCCCCACCTATCGGGTTACACCGCTACAGCCCCAAGGTAGGCTTCCACCTTTCACACAAAGAAATAACTTGAGGAAGAGAAGCCAGGCTGTGAGATGAACAAGTGAGGTCAGAAAACGGGTCTGATAAAGTAAGCCAGCCGCCGTGTGTAGGTGTGATGAGCAGAACGCAGATGTAGCTCAGAGGGGAAGCCATTGTTACTGGTGTGTGATGACAGCGTACAGGAAACCAGATCCTTTTAATCCCCCTCAACAATCCTTCAAGCAAAAAGCGTGAGCCAAACTTTTAATGGTGTTTTTTCTCTTTTTTCTACCACTTTCTCAAATTAAAGCATGAGATTTCAATAAAGAAAGTTTTATCCCCATACTGTATGTTGTTGTTTAGTTTTTACTTCTCTGTGACATTGATCGCAGTTAAAATCGAATTTGACAAACAGGAAACAAGAGTTTTTTCCTTAAGATATTGCTGAAACAGAAATAGGAAAGCCGCCACAAATATACTAGAATGTCTCTTTACATGGATGGGTTGCCTTAAAGACACAGTTCCCATTTCCTCTGCCTTCCTCCTCACAGCACCTGGGCCCTGTTTCAAGACGATGTATTTCCAGGTGAACAGGCAATCTCAAGTCGGAGTTTCAGGGGAAGCCAGAATTTTCGGTTTCATCTACCAAGAATAGATACCTCTCAGGTCAGTTACCATGGAGACTCCCACTGTGAGCCTAACCTGGAGACCATCTGGCATATATATATATGGTTTGCTCGGGGTATCACCGGTCAGGGCTGCAATGGCGACTTCTTTCTACGGTCTCATTGATAGCCACCAGGTACGGCTGGGGAGGCGGGTCAGTTAAGAACAACCAGGGCCATAGCCATTTAATCATTCTTCAGCGCCACAGCATACTAGTCCTTTTATCGATTGGACTGTTATGGATCATAGGTTGTTTGCGGGGATATAATGGAATTCAATAAAAGTATCGGACACAACAATGCATCTAAAATAAATTGCCTACCTTATCTTTACAACCAATGTCCCAACATTTAAGTTGATATGCTTACACACTCATTCAAAAATGTAACCCCCCACCCAAACTTTAAGCACCTCATTATGTAGCCTCTGCAACACCGCGATGACATCAAAATGGCCTTACCCTTCGTTTAGACTTTCGCGCGTGAGCAGTCTAATTTTAGATGCGTTCCGTTAAGGGCTTAGCAGCAGAAAGCACAACCGCCCAGAATTACAACAAAAAGGGATTAATAACCTTTATGATTTTATTTTGTAATCGTGAAATAATGTTGAATAACGTGTAATGTAATGCATGCTGCAAAGTAGTTTCCCCTAAAGTTAAACCTACCTAGTAGTAACAGGTAAGAGTTAGTTCTCTATCTAAAACATAGATATCATGTATTACCATTAACACGTTTTGACATCATCTTTATAATCACAAAGTAAAACGATACATCTAACCTGGAAGCCGCTAGTCTGGCACTCCAACTCGCGTCTCAACGAGCAAGCCTTCGCAGGGTCGAGCCAGACTGGGCAAAAATGAAAACACCTTTAGTAAATGATCACTAGGACATGTTACCAATGAAATTAA
>OLKM01000443.1:112276-117276 GCA_900291075.1 Melanogrammus aeglefinus
GTGTATATGAACGTCCTTCAGAGGCCAGTGTTGGCAGAGGCCGGTGCCGGGGCCTCTCCGGAGGCTTGTTGAAGCCGCGTTCCAGCTCCGGATGTTTATAAATAAATAATTAGCGGAGTTTTATTTATGGCGCTGATGGAAATAGGTGTGGGGACAGCGGAGGAACCTGTTCATTAAGCTAAGTGAGCCTGTGATATACGGCTACCCTCGGGGGCGGGGGGGGGGGGGGGGGGGGGGGGGTGGGGTGGTGGGATGTCAGCTGGGTGGCAGGTCCTGCCAGGGACGGTGTGCACTGCCATGCTCGCCTCACCCACGAGCCCTGCCGTTGATTAAGTTGACCTTCCCCCCAACAACCCCCCCCCCCAGCCCATCCTTCATCACATTAGCTCCTGAACCCTTTCGGGCCAATTGGAATCATAAAAAACGTCCGCCAGCTATCCTTCTTCTTTAAGGCTTAAGCTAAATGATTTCGACCATGGACATAAATGTCTCCATTAAAGCATGATAACGTCAAGCTGGTCTTCCAAAGACTATTTGGGTGGCGCCCCTCCCTCGCTCTCCTGGCTTGGAGGCAAGCAAACGCAATTAGCCAAATGGTTAAGCAACCTTACACATGGTGGTGTAATCATGTTTGGGGGGTCCCGTTTGTACAATTTCTTGCTGGTAATTACCTATTTGAATTTTCCTTGCCTTTGGATACCTGAAAGCGGTGTATCATTGTGCGTAGGCTGGTGTGTGTATCTTTGTGTATGTGTGTGCTTGTGTGTGTGTGTGTGTGTGTGTGTGTGTGTGTGTGTGTGTGTGTGTGTGTGTGTGTGTGTGTGTGTGTGTGTGTGTGTGTGTGTGTGTGTGTGTGTGTGTATGTGTGTGTGTGTGTGTGTGTGTGTGTGTGTGTGTGTGTGTGTGTGTGTGTGTGTGTGTGTGCGCTGCATCAGGAACTTAGGAAACAAACCTATCTACAGGATGCCCAAGCAGCAGGCAGGCACCAACCACAAACGTTCTCCAATCCCTTCTCTTCTGGGGACGCTCAAAAGAGAATAATTTCAGTCTTTTATGCATGCTGTTTAATGTAACCCTTTAATCTGGCTAAGGGGGCCCCCAGGGGCCGCCTCTAATCCGGGAGTGCCAGCATGTCTGGTGCTGCGGCAGGCGCAAACTCCAGCACACTAACCTCCACCCAAGCCTTTTGTGGGTCCAAATGAATCACACACTCATTACACCAGCGCCATAAATGTGCGGGCACGCCGAGGGCTATGCCCAGGGCCCCCCCAGCGGGGACGGTTCTTCGAGGCCCTCGTGGGCTGCCGTCGCCAAACTCTGCCAGTTTGCAAAGGGTTTGCCAACTCAAACTGGCAGAGGGTTCTGTGTGTCCCGGCACGGTCCGAGCAGCAATGGAGTTCTTTTCTCATTTGGATGATGATGCATGAATTGTGTACGTGTGTGTGTGTGTGTGTGTGTGTGTGTGTGTGTGTGTGTGTGTGTGTGTGTGTGTGTGTGTGTGTGTGTGTGTGTGTGTGTGTGTGTGTGTGTGTGTGTGTGTGTGTGTGTGTGTGTGTGTGTGTGTGTGTGTGTGTGTGTGTGTGTGTGTGTGTGTGTGTGTGTGTGTGTGTGTGTGTGTGTGTGTGTGTGTGTGTGTGTGTGTGTGTGTGTGTGTGTGTGTGTGTGTGCTGGCTGCGTGGCATGAGCGGAGAGAGCTGGTAGCACGCGCGGCCCAACCGTTCCTCTGGGGATGGGGGTGGCGGGTCCAGCCGTCTGTGATTAGTCATTCTCATTTGTGAGCTAGCAAGCTGTTGCATAAACATTGACATGGTCGAGAGAAAAATCACTGAATCGCCGGTTTGTGGGAAAAGCGTGACCGATTTGTACTTTAGTATAAACCTTGTCTCGTTTATTCATGAGCTGTGTTTTCCACATGCATTTTATTTTTTGTTCATGTGAAATGAAAAAGACAGTTTTAAAAAGGGAAAATAAATTAATAAAATAACAGGATAGTTTAACACAGCACACCACAGCACACACACACACACACACACACACACACACACACACACACACACACACACACACACACACACACACACACACACACACACACACACACACACACACACACACACACACACACACACACACACACACACACACACACACACACACACACACACACACACACACACACATATGCACAAATACACGCTTTTCCACTTTGCAACCAGCCTCAATCCCTCTTAAATATAGAGATTGTGATGGCTCTCTTTGTGTTGATGGTCTCTGTGAGTATAAAATACAACCCCGGTGACACATCTCACCTCCCCTCCAATCCCGGTCAGCTGTTTGTCGACAGCGTGCCTACTTCAGAGCTGGGGGAGGCACTGGGGGAGGTATAGGGGGGAGGTACTGGGGAAGTAGGGAAGTGCAGGAAGGGGAGGTGAGGTGATGTGTGAAGAGGAAGAAGAGACAAAGGGATTGAGTAGGAGAACATTTGGAGCTGCACCTTAACCTGTCACTGCTGTGTGTCAGTAAGAGGCACTGGTTCTGCCTAGAGATAACTTTTACATCCCTCCCTAGCAGACTACTATTTGCAACACGGGACAATGGGATTCGGTTTATAATGTTTATTTTGCAATGATGTTAGAAATTAGATGATCCATCATTTAACATGAGAAAAACTCTCAGAACCTTCCTGAAGTTTTGGGGTTGTGTATACTAGAGAGTCTAAAATATTGACACATTGTATGGTACGATAACAACCAAATCTCCCTTGAAGATAGCATGGTTCGCTGAATTCAATATAGCAAAAGCATTATCAGAAAAGGTTATCATCACAACTGGTTGGCTTGGTTATTGAAATGACCATAACTCGGTCATACACCCACGTTTATAGTAACCGGTTGCTTGGCTTCTCCCTCCTTTAATCAGTGTTGACATGAACTTGCTCATGGTAAGGTGGTGCTGGCTAATAATTCACCAGACCAGATGTTGGCACGGGTTTGGAGATAAGCACAGACAGACACAATTCATCATGACACACATAATACAAACAGTATGAGGTCCATAATGCAGCCCACGGCCTGGTCTGTTGTGTTGGCTTAGCCCCTCAGGTCCATAAGCTGTCCTTCCCCCAAGGGCTGTTTACAGTGTGACCTTCTGACACGCACACGATTATTAAGGTCCACACATGTGATTCACTGGCGTAATGGAATGCTGTTAATGCATTTTCTCCCTTATATTACACCCTTGGCACACAGAGCTAAACTGAAATTATTCCTTGCATCAATCTCCTCTTATTTTCTGCACCTTTTTAGCCACACCCCGTTGATTGGCTGAGCATTGCCGGAGACATTCCCGCCCTCTAAATGTTCCATCGTTTCCCCGCAGTTGTCTGACCTCTCGCGCTGTGTCCCACCGCAGCCGGGAGAGCCTCTCGGCCCTGCCAGGGGAAATCAGTCCAATTCCAATGTCTTTGTCATGCTGTGGCCACGAGGCTCGAGAAAGACTGGGTATCAAGGATAAAGACAATGTCAATGGAGTTGTATTGGCAGCATCCTGCGAGCTTGCCAAGCCTTTTAATGGGTTTTTCGCTCAATAACAATGAGCAACAGCCAGCAAGTGCCCCATAAGACAGACCCGGGCCAATCCTCTGTGAATCTTAATGCGCTGCAGGAGACATTCTAAAATGAATTGGATGCGGAAAAGATTGCTTTCAGCGTATAAAGACACGCTCATGTGTTGCTCGTCAGACGCGTCGCAGTCATTTACGGTCTGGAAGGAGGTTGGGGCAATGTGGCCCAGAGGTGTTATGCTGTCTTTATGCATTCACTTTATGAGCACAGAGAAAAAGGGGGATTTAATTGCAGTGCAGTGCAGTTCACTCAAATACCAAATAATAATTTCCCCCTCAAAAAGAAAGGTCTTAAACGTTGAACCGGGCCACACAAAGACTCTGATGTCAGCTTTCTCCTTCTTGCGCGCTGTGAATTGTATATCTGCCACAGACTGATGAAGACAAACGCGGTTTAGCCTTCAGCTGTCATAACTCACCTCTTGTCCTCATGTCTTCTTCTCATTCAGTCCCTATATTATTGATGCCTTGATGGCTTCGGAAGATAGGCTAGGATAGGGGAAGCTGGAAGCTTGTGGGCCAACCCATGGGGACTAGATCACTTCACCGACGCGCAGCACGCGAGATCCATCTGTACAGCGAACAGTGTGGGATCAGTGTTAAATATAGGCCCGCAGGTGTTGTGAACGGAACAGCAGATGCTGTTGCATCGCATGGTACAGCCAACACGTGAACTAGCATGGACTAGAGGGGATTAGGGAGGGTGGCTCAGAGGTGCAAACCTTTGAAAGAAAACAATCGCCACCAACACATGCTTGATGGGCTGTTTATCACAGCCTTGTTGAGACCCCCGGACATGAGACTGTGAGTCGAGTTTTAATAAGCCCCCCCCCCGCTGTGTGTACGGCATCACTTTTGTAATGAATCTGTCCGCGAGCAAAATGGCTTTCTTTCAAAAACACATTCAATGTCTGTGAACACTTTGAACAACTTAATCACAGGAACAGATTCCAGACATTACTTTGCAGATTTCAAGTCAATAGGTGCATCACATCACGGTTGACCTTCGATATGTCGGGTTGATTATTTGCTTCAGCCCTATGGGTTGTGATGATAGTTTTATTTGGAAACGCCTAGCGCAGGCAGATGCATTGACAGCTATTAGAAAACTCAAACCCGCACAGATATTGAAAACACGTGTATGTGAGTTGTGTTCAATAAAAAAATTGCTGAGTTGTTTTTTGAGAGCAGATAAACTGAAGGCAGATCGATTTTTTTCAAATAAATACTTGAACATTGTGTGTATTCTGCGGCCATCCACAGTGTGAAAAGAAAATGCTCTCCTGAGTTACATGTGGTAATGCAGACTGGGGATTTGGAGTTAAGATGACTTCTAGCAGTTTGACATTGCAAATTAACTCACAAATTAAAATGGACA
>OLKM01000443.1:122276-194776 GCA_900291075.1 Melanogrammus aeglefinus
CCACCACTGCCACAATCATTGCAGTTAACTATGTTCAACGGAGCTCAATGCCACATTTTTTGGTGATGGTGATGCAATGCTGAATTAAATTGCCACTTCATCATCTTGTGTGGGTCGGCATCTGGCATAACGCAGACCTGTGTGACACAGCGCGTGCATTTCAAGACAGTTCTAACCGATGAGCTCTTTGAAGTGCAGCAATAGATTTCGCCTGCTTAATTTCACGACTGAGGACGGCTCAAACCTGGAGCCTGACCTCACCGGGTCTGATGGAAACATCAGGAACGTCCACAGCTCTCCCCTCCCCGCCCCGCTAAAAACGTACAAAGCGTAAAGGATCTTTTTTTATGTCTGGTGCCGGGGATGCCGGCATGGTACCCGGTGCGGGGGGCTCATCGCCAACATCAAACGACTGGATGAGGGTGTGCCAACCGGCTGCTGCAGATGGTCACACTCAAAGCGGGACAGTATAATGAGCAGCAGGTCTGGAGGTGCATTTGTAGTCTGGGCAGGGTGGGCCGCGAAGCAAACAGACTGCCGCACAGACACAAGGCGAATAGCAACATGCAGCATCTTACATAAACGATGGATACGTATGCAAACGCATGAGTGCGTGTCGGGGCATGCAAGTGGAAGTAGAGAAGGAACCATGGGGAGGAAAAAAAGGAGTAGGAAAAAAAAAAAGAAGCTCTGACACACTTGACGACTAGAGTGTGTGCACACACGTGCGCACATACACTCTCCTTCCAGCTCTGCCCCAGCGCATGCAGTCAGAATACGAGATCAGAGTTGAAACAGCATACAGCTACCTCATATCCCTTTGACATCGTTGGGAGACTGCGGATTTTTCACTCCTGGGTATAAAATGTGTTTCAGGGTTAATGGGTTCATGAGAGTGCAGTAAAGAGAAGTCGACTGCTGCCACCTAGTGAGTATGCAAGGTCATTCAAATAAATATGTAACGAAAACGGTTCAAGATCTTGCTCTTTTTCTATAATATTTTATCTTTTTTGCTAAAACATTATTCATGAGTAACAGCTGATTTTATACAGTAGCGCCATCTTGGGTGCAAACCACTAATATGTATACCCGAGAGAAGATAGTGCATTCAAAGGCTTGTCTACTTCATACAGAAATAATTGCATTAACTCTGGTTTGTGGGTAACAGTTTCAAGATTTACCATTCGAAAACAAATATTTCATGAGAATTGAATCAGCCTACTATTGTGGAACTTTGTTTAGAATTGAATGATTCAGTCCAAATTTCTGATTTTAATAAGCAATGTGTTTTGTTAATTTTGTGTTTGTTCCATATTTGACCCAAATATGGTTCCTATTTATGCTTTTTATTCACATAAAAATGTGCATACATAAAAAGATTAACATTTTATGAAAAAGGCTTAGCCATTATCCCTTTCATTGATGCTATAGCACCAGTCAAATTTAAGAAGATTAACTCCAAACAGATAGCACCATGGAGAAGCGGGAATATTATGAACTTAAAGAAGAAACATAACATAATGATTCCAGAATGTTTTTCTCCACTATTGACAGCCTCATACATCCAGTTCCAAAAAGACACTCTAAATGGCATAATGGCAAATTAAAATGCGAAGGGTTTGCAGCATTTTTCAGAGACAAGATAACAAAAACAAGGTTGGATCTAAACGCTGTTATACTGAATGTGCGTGAGCCCCTGTCTTTGGACACTTTCCCTCTGCTTTTGCTGCTTATGATGAAGAAATGTTCAGGAACAAAGTGATGCAACTAAAACCCTCCACCTGCCCACTTAACCCTATCCCCACCACCGTTTTTAAAAACTGTGTTTAATTGTATATAGAAGATGAAGTCTTAGCCATTGTAAATCATACACTGCTGACTGGTATCTTCTGTGAAAACTGAAAACTGCGATTGTGAAACCTCTCCTAAGAAAAGCAACCCAGAACCTTTAGTGCTTAACAATTTTTGACCATTTCGATCATGACATCCTTATTAACAGACTATAGAAGTTTTTTGGCCTCTCTGGTTTAGTTTTAGATTGGTTCCGGACTTATTTGTCAGACAGAGACTATTTTGTCTCCATTGGTGACCATTAGGCTAACACTAGCATAACGTATAAGGATGACGTATAGCATAACCTCAAGGGTCCATTCTGAGACCTGTATTGTTCAGTCTCTATCTATAGAGACTGAACAAAACAGGTGTTCGGTGTTCTCTGATGATATTTACCAGTGGCAGCATATATGCTGCCACTGGTAAATATCATCAGAGAACACCGAATTAGTTGTCATAGCTATGCCGATGATGCACAAGTATGAATCTCTGTATCATCCAGTGACATCGGCCCTGTTGATAAACTGATGCATCAACTTTAAATCCCTGGCATAAAACTAGAAAAAAATCTTGGCGTGCTTCTAGACCCTGATTTCACATGTCACATCAATAATGTCACTAAAACCTCCTTCTTAGAAAAATTGCTTAAGTGCAACCGTTTCTCCCCCAGGCAGAGACTGAGAGACTTATGGATGCTTTTATTACTAGCAGTGCTCCCCAATCTGGTCTACCTAAATAGGCTATAAATAAGCTACAGATCATTCAGAATGCAGCACCACGTGTACTTACCAAGACCAGAAGGAGATCACACATCTCACCTTCATTGGTTGCCTAACAGTTGTAAAATATATTTGAAAATCCACTTATTAGTGTCCAAAATACACAATTACCCAACGACTTCTGAATACTTGTCATGCTTCTGGTGTATGCTCCCTCTAGATCACTCAGATCCTCTGGCACTGGCATTTTAGTCGTTCCCCGGGTGAGGACAGAGACCTACACCTAAGGGGTCCCTTGTGGTAGGCCTATTTAAGGTGGTAGTGTCTTTGTTCCTCAGAAAAAAAACGTTTTTTTTTATATCATTTATAACAATTTAATTTAATTTTATACATTTTCATGGGTCAAATTTCATATAATTTGAATATTTTCAGTTGGTCTCATTGACTTATGGTGCTATCCATTTGTATGGTATGCCGGTAAGTCCTAGTCGTAAGGTGTAAATCTCCCAGCTTCTTGCGACATTTCACGGAGGAACACCCCCTTTTGGTCGGTTCCACTCACTATTCTGAAAGTAGAGCGAGTTCAGTGAGGCCGACCATACGACTTGACAACAGAAATGTCTGCGCCGTAAAGAGATTTATGTTCTTTGTATTTGTACAAATACAAAGAACATAAATCTCTTTACAGGCGAAGCCATTAAACCAAAAGCGGGCGTGCCTCCGTGAAATGCCACAAGCTGGGAGATTTCTGCACTTGCAATTCGGAAGGCTGGTGTCCAAGGCATTTTGGAACACACCATTACATGATTGAGGTTGTGGTGTGATCCTGAATCCTGATCCTTTTTCTATCACGTTGGTCATTTTAATGTTGATTTTAAATGCTCTTACACACTTGAACAACTTGCTATTATTATTCAGGTCACCAATTTATGCATTGCAAGGTATTGCTGTGCGTGCAATGCAATGTAAAGTTGTGTTGTTCGTTTTCGGGCTGGTTTGCTAAAGAGGCTAATGTAGCCTAGTTAACAATAAACAGCGACAAGCCAATTTCCAGACACAATCACAAAGGCGAACAGGAACGCTTTAAATGTTCCGAATTACGTCAAAAGTGCAACTCGGAAGGATGGCGCAGAGGATTCAGGAACACACCATTAAGCATTCCCGTTCGTCTTTGGGATTGTTTTTAACTAAACTAATTGTGAGTAAGAATTAAGAATAAACGAATAGCCCAATGTTACTGCGCGCTTTTGAAGTGCCATCCACAACACTCGTGATGTCGGGCTAATTAGAATAGCCTATGTGCAATGGAAAAATCAACTAGTCTGCAAAGTCAAAAATTTCAAAGGACAAATTCGACATAGGGAATTTCTCCATATTTTATTGTAACACTCAGCTGAAGAACATACAAATACCTGCTGAAAAAAATAAATCAATAGGCTGCAATGACTTAACAATTCCACCCGAATATCTGAATGTCTTTTTTCTGTCAATAAACAGCATGGCTTATAAAAGTGCATTGCAAATAAATTAATGAAAAGTAGAAATAAAACTTAGATAGGCAGGCCTATACAGAACACATTTGGCAACATCAAACAAACGGACATAGCTATATTAAATGATAGCAACTCTCCACTCATTCTCCTCTGACCATGCATTTAATTGTCTTTGAAGGCCATCAGTTCTCTGCAATGCCTCATTCGCCCTCTCACGTCTGACAGGTTCAAAATGATACTGCTTGTGGTGTGGGCCATGTTACTTGTGATTATTGCCACCTCTTAGACGCCATAGTTCTAGTACTAGGCTGACTACCTTCCACCACGTCTCCCCAATGTGAAATCATCGCCGAATGGCGTTAGAAAACACCCGTTTTTGCCAAAAACGACAAAAACTGGACTTTGACACTTATGTCATACACATATTTTAAGTGCTTTATGTACCCATTAATCAAAACTTCCGGTTAACCTGCAACACAGCCTTTAAACATATAATATTTCAACCTGACTTTGCACTACAGCATTTTCTGCAGGAAATGCATTTCCCTTGGCATTTTATGATACCATTAGGCCGCCGCTAGATGTCAGTAATGTACTTGCAGGTGTTAGAGAAGTGGGTCCGTAACAATTTTAGCCAATGATAAAACAAATGAACAAAATGGTGTGCCTCCCAATGAGGCATTAGTAAATCAAAAGTCAAGATTTTGATTTATAAGGAAGTTGCATAATTCTGTTATAATTCGTCCGCGCGCCTGGAAGCCACCATGCAGGCTTAGACATGATTATTAACTGTGCTTTATCCTGGACAACAGCAATGCAAATACAGGTATCTTACATGTGTATGCCAGTAAACAGTCCCTGGAGGGAGATAATAAATAACTTCACTAGAACAACAGGTATAAAAGCAAGGACTCTAAAACATTTTGCTTTGAAGAAGTTTGGAAAAAGCAACATCTGAAAGTCCCAGACTCTCTCAATAAAAAATGCTTTATTGGCATGAGAAACAAAATTGTACAATGCCAAAGCAAGTGAACAATAAAGAAGTCAAAATGTAAAACGTTCAATACAAAATATATATGCATATCAGATATTACACTATTAAATAAAGACAAGCAGCCTATCTCCTGAACAGATACATTAAAGAAACACTGTACATACTCAGTATTTACAATATTTGGAGGACGTGTGCAAAAAGGTGAAAAGGCGAGTCCAGTGGGATTTCTCTCTTGCCAATAACGCGCAATCTGAACCCCCATTCCGCGCGTCCTGCGTTGGACGGGGTCAGGTCAGCTTGCCGCGACCCATGGATGACTCAGGCGTCCAGAGTGGGACGGGGTCAGTTCAGCTAGCCAAGCCCCGTGAATGACGTAGGCGGAAGTAACACGCCCCCCTGAGCTCATCCAAACAAACAGCGACGCTGCTCACTTTGCCAGGATTGGGGTTTGGTTTGGAACGAAAGCAATACAGCTCTGTATTGCAATTCAATTATTTCAATATACAGGACGGACTAATCAAGGTAATCACTGCAGTTGGCTAAATATTCGTGAATGTATACACGTAGAAACTGTCTTTTTTTAGGAATGCACTGTTACTTACATCACCTTATCTAACAATAGCGTAAGCTAGTCTGTCAAGCTAGCGTGTAGTCAAATATAATTCATCTAAAAGAAAAACGCATTTGACGTTTAGAATAGTTACCTTTAGTAGCCTACTCATGTATGCCTACTACTCCTGCAAGTACCATAATGGGCAAGAGAAGATGAGGATGGAATTGACCTTCAATATGTATCGTAACAACTTTCCTCTAAAGTCAAGTCTTCATAAAGCAGATGCATCCTAAAGCAGATGCTTTATGATCCATTACTGTAGAGTAGCCAACAAGCTGCAAACATTGAGGATATACAACCCAACAAAAACCGAAAGTTCACAATAAAAATAATGATAATATCATATATGATCATAATAATGATGAATGATGCACCTTTGTTCCCCAGATGTCCAGAGAGCAGTCACTGGTGCAGCGGGCCAGGAAGGCCTTCCAGACTGGGAAGAGCAAACCTCTGGAATACCGGCTGCACCAGCTCAGGTGTCTGCACCGCTTCATCACCGAGAGACGCAGGGACATAGCAGACGCCCTCAAGAAGGATCTGTGCAAGGTGGGCCGTGTTCTTAACCACAGGACACACTACCCTTGCCAAAGGCTTAAAAATATTACACTTTTTTAGAAGAGTGCTGACTTATTATCTGTGCAAGGCATTTGTAGAAAATGATGTGCTCTGACATTCAAAATTCACAACTGAGAAGCATTTTTATAACTTTAAAGTTCATCAATCGCAGTCACACACTCGTCTCAATTTTGGCTTTACGATTAGACATACACTTCTACACTCCTGAGCATAGAGGCACATTGCACTGTATTGTAGTCCTGCAAACAGCCTGAACATTTGACAGCATTCTTCAGAATAAGAATGTGACCTCACTTTAGATCTGTGAGCTGGGCAGAGCCTAATTTTGCGGATCTGGTTCTAGAGGTAAAAACCAATTCCTACTTCATGGGAAAGATGACTACTAGGCCCACGGAGCATTTTCATCAAAATGGATCAATGTCCAAGCTCAAATGTTTTTTTTTACCCACCCTGGTTCCACGGTATTCTCTCTCGTCAGAAGACATGGAACAGGCAACTTACAAACATTCTCTTGCTCAATTAACAATCTTGGACTGCATTTGTAAAATAGAATTAAAACCTGCATAATGTTTGGTTTCTTTACCCCATTTTAGATCATAACAAAAATTGATTTCTTGCAAGACAATGCAAGCAAAAATAAGTTTTCTGTTGAACTTTGGTAACTATGTACAAGGCATTTTACATTATTATTGAAATTTTGTAGAATAAAGGATTTGGCTTTTAATCAGGATTAGGCAAGTTTCAGCTCAACTGAAATGGGATGGCAACCGCTGAGTGGGAACGTTGTTTAACCAGAAGCTCCAAAGGTCAAGCCTGATTGGTTATCATTTAAGACAAAAGATTAAACTAGCTTGGGAACCAGAGGAATCTGCAAGCTCATGTTTAATTTGCTCTAGTAAATGCATCTGGCCCCGCTCCCATTCAGACAGAAGTAAAGCATATTTAGTCTGATTCTTGCCAATCACAACCATTTATTTTACATGGGCCAGGTTAGATATTATTACTGTACAGACGGACTCTGTAGAGGCATTTTTGTAGCCAACCAAGATGGCTGCCCATAATGTGAGTTGGTCTATGTTTGGTCGCTCAGTGCTACGTCACATTTCTTTCGACTGGTTTTAAGGCTATCCAATTGCATCCATAGGTTTCATACTACTAGGTCTGGTGAGGTCACGCTACTGATAAGAACCTGTACTCAACGGTGAGCCAAAGACATAGCATTCCTCTAAGTAAAAGGAGTCCTATTAAAAACAAAAATTGGAGTGGGAGGATTCCTAATTCACATTTTCTCCCACACCTTGTATAGGCTACATGTAGTTCCTTCCATTGGTTTGAAAATGCCCCTGTTACAGATCATCACAATGCCCCGAAATATCATATGTGTATTACAGTAATCTCTGAAGCCACTAAATGCTGTACTGGTCTAGTAGCACTAGACCAGTACAGCACCGGTCTAGTAGCACTTTGTTTTTTAAGGCCACATTTTTCCATATTATCAACCTGCAGGGGTAACAATGTTGTAAAGTATGTCAAGTTAAAAATATAGCACCTTCAAAGAAACAAGTCACATAGTGGTTTACAACCTTAGAATAAATACAATATAACACCATTTGCGGATAAAAATGAAAACATTGTGCAAGTGTCTGCTTCATATTATATATATATTATATATATATTATATATATATATATATATTATAATATATATATAAAACGGAAAGGTGAAATCCGGCGATCTGATTGGCTGTTAACCGTGGTATATTGAGCATATACCACGGCTACTATTCTAAAAAGCCTTATCGCAGCATATCATTCCGCAAGCAACAATGTCTCCATGGCAACAACCAACTGTTACCGTAGGAGGCTAGGTAGCAAAAGTAGCCGAAGTGTTTGACAAGGTTAATAAATTGACTAAATTCGATGAATTGACATGTTTAAGATTAACTTTCACCTCCGGATAGGGTTAACAATGGTAGAGGGGACTGAGGAGTGACCTGCTCCTGAAGAAAAAGGCGAGAAAAAGAGACATGCAGAGCTAACGTCCGGAAAGGAGGGACTATTTTTTTCCTTTTTTATCAGTTAGGTAGGCTAATTTGTGATTTTTTTTTTTTTTTGTACCTGAAATTGATTGCGTATTCCTCTTTCATATTGCCGTTATTGGTAACCGTTTTATAAAAGCAATATATCACTCCAGTCCGTGGTATATACTCATTATACCACTCCAAGGGGGTTGTCGTCCCTCCGCTTCGCGTCGGGCCGAACAACGCCCCTTAGCCGTGGTATAATGAGCATATACCACGGCCTGTCGTGATATATTGCTTAAATATATAATAGAGTACCGGTAACCTGCACTTTACCACATGATAACGCGTTAGGGCCCTCTCTCCTTCCTCCCTCTAGAGTGACAATGGCACCGAGCTGTTTGAGACGATGTCGCTGGAGGGAGAGATCAACCTGGCAGTGGAGCGGCTGGCGGAGTGGGCAGCCCCCAAGCCCGTCGAGAAGAACCTGCTCACCATAGCAGACGAGGTGTACATCCAGCCAGAGCCCCTGGGAGTGGTGCTGATCATAGGGGCCTGGAACTACCCCTGGGCCATCACCCTCCAGCCCCTAGTGGGGGCCATCGCCGCTGGTGAGGCCCTCACTGTCCACTAGTCATTAGAGGACAATCTATTTGTTTTACTTCTATTCAGTTTTAATTCCACTGCATTCAGTGGATCAAACTATGTGGTGGGATAGAAAGTGGATGCTGGTTGGTTAGGAGTCTGTTGTTGCGCCAATGATTCAGCTAAAGGGGTCAGTCAAATCACAATGTTAGATAATATACTCAAAATGGTATCAAAATCATGAGAGGGTTCGTGAGTGTGCAAGGTTAAGAGGCTTCATAGACTGGAAACATAAATATTAACGTGTAATGTGTAATTCATTTTTTTTCTTTTGGTTTTCAAGGGTTGCACTCAATTAAAGCTATATTAGCATAACATCCACTTCTTTATTTGTCTACATTTTTGCTGAGGCTTCAAATCAATTCCTCCTTGATCAATAACGTGTGCACTACGCCTTTAAGTACTACTAATGCCTCTCTTACTCCCTCTTTCTGTGTGTGACAGGTAATGCAGCTGTGATAAAGCCATCAGAGGTCAGTTTCCACTCTGCAAAGGTCATGGAGGAACTGCTGCCCCTCTACCTGGACAGAGTAGGAACAAGCTACCTTAACACTAACAACAGCAAAAATGCATCTTCATTGCCTGTATGGACACCACTTTGGTCCTTAATGGCTAACCCCTCTCCCCCCGTGACCCCACTAGGACCTGTATCCAGTGGTGACCGGCGGCGTGTCGGAGACTCAGGAGCTCCTGAAGCAGCGCTTTGACCACGTCTTCTACACCGGGAGCGGCTCGGTGGGCCGTCTGGTGATGGAGGCGGCGTCCCGCCACCTCACCCCCGTCACCCTGGAGCTGGGAGGGAAGAGCCCCTGTTACATCGACAAGGACTGTGACCTCAGAGTCGCCTGCCGGTAACATCAATCAGAGTCCCCACATTGAATCACAACATGTTTTACTCAGCAAAGACAATTCAATGTGCTGTAGGTAAGATTGGAGACTTGTAATGAGAGAGAGAGAGAGAGAGAGAGAGAGAGAGAGAGAGAGAGAGAGAGAGAGAGAGAGAGAGAGAGAGAGAGAGAGAGAGAGAGAGAGAGAGAGAGAGGGAGAGAGAGAGAGAGAGAGAGAGAGAGAGAGAGAGAGAGAGAGAGAGAGAGAGAGAGAGAGAGAGAGAGAGCAGAAAAGAGTGTAAGAGAACAAGATTTTGAACTAAACAACCAAGTAAACGTCCTCTAAGTTTCTCACAGGCAGGTGCAGTTGAACCAAACACTGATCGTTTCACAGCTCATTTCACTCAAAAATAGCTAGGATGTCTAGTCTACCATTCCTAGCAAGTTAAAATCAAATAATAGCTCTTAAAACTTATCTGCCAAACCTTTTTAAGTGGGCATGCATGGCACAGACCTTTTATGGTCTCTTGTTGGTGATTTCTTGTATTACAGCCGAATAACGTGGGGGAAATTTGTTAACTGTGGTCAGACCTGCATCGCCCCGGACTACGTCCTGTGTGAACCCAGTATCCAGAGCAGAGTGGTGGAGGAAATGAGGAAGTGCATCAAGGTCATTCACTCAAATCAATGTGTTGTTAACACCACCATGTGTAGTCAGTGTTTGTCATGATCTCCATTGTCTTGGTAGATCTACTGCATCTTGGCGCCTGTGTTTACAGCTATTTGTGTAATTAATGTTGTGTTTATGTTCATGTTTATATCCTGTATTAATTTTTGCCAGAAAAGCTTAATTTTTTCAGCCAATAAGGCATTAAACCTAGGCCTCTTAGGCCTTGAACAATGCTTTTGCCACAAATGATCCCTGGCTCACTTCATGCCAGCTTTAATGAACCCAAGCCTTTTCCACAATCCACAGGAGTTTTATACAGACGATCCCAAGACCTTTGAGGACTATGGCCGCATTGTCAACCAGCGACACTTCAAACGGGTCATGGCACTTATGGAGGGCAACACCATTGCTATCGGTGGAGAAAGTGATGAGACCGAGTGCTATATAGGTATTTGGTTATCTCGTTTTTAGCCATTAGTGTAATCACTTAGAAACACAATGACATGCGTTTGATATTGGTGACCATCCATAACAACTCATTCTAGTGGTGAGCTTACATAATTTGATGTGCAGTTTTTGTAAAACAGCCCAATTAGCATTTATCTTTCAAATGCAATGACTACACGATTATATTGTTAAATATCTCTCGTTGTTTTTGAAATTGTTGATAAATGCTACCGCAATAAATAAGTAAATCTGCATGATTTACGATAGGCTGTGGTTTTAGAAAAGCCCACGTATTGGGCTTCTACGCTTGCTAAGATCTTCTATGACGTGCCGCCCAGCCCCCACCATCTTGCGGGATGTGAAGGTGGAGTCCAAGGTGATGCAGGAGGAGATCTTTGGGCCGGTGTTGCCCATCATCACCGTGAGCGGCGTGGACGAGGCCATCCAGTTCATCAACGAGCGGGAGAAGCCCTTGGCCCTCTACATCTTCTCCCATGACAAAAAGGTCAACACTGTTTTGCCTCCCCACTTCTTAACAAACTCGATGTCCTTTTGAGAGACTTGATTATAATTTTGAGAGTGAAAGCCCAAATTAATAACTTGGATTTAGATTGAAACAAACTACAGCATTTGTTTGTTTGTGGGCACGTTGTATGCGCTTAGCTGGGTAGGATAATTCAAAGAGACAGCTATGGGAGTTGCTAGACACTCGGGTAATGGATGTCAATGGTTGGCCAACTGCCCAATTTCCGAGCGCGTATTCAGTGCGAGAGTAGGCGAGTTCTACAAAGTAATCATGGCTGCTTTACATCCCGACATAGACAATGTCAACAATTAATCTGGACTATTCAAACCAGCCAAATCCATGAAGTAACTTAACAAAGCATTCTTCTGTTTTGTTGTTTGTTTAACTTGTGTTGGCACTCTTCTTGCTTCGTTTAGCTGATCAAAAGGGTGATAGCGGAGACCTCCAGCGGGGGGGTGTTGGCCAACGACTGCCTGGTTCACTTTACCATCAGCGCGTTGCCTTTCGGAGGAGTCGGTTAGTATTTGCTGTATACTGTGATACCCCGAGCATCAACAACAGATGATATATTGATCTATCAACGTCAATTGATTATGAGACAGTATAGACCCTTCAGACATGCAGCGGTACTCTGGAAAGTTTCCAAGGATTTCCTGCATGGGTCTTGTATGAAGGGGAACCGGGATGGATATTCTAGGAAGTCGGCACCAGCACTTTGATGCTTATGACTTAGAAACATATCCGGACCACTGCGGTATGGTCTTGTTGTGAACGAAAGCAGCTTGTTTTGTTTACAAACCAGCTCCTTTTTCAAGAATTGCTGAATCCGAAATATGGTAATTCTCTCAGTCTGCAAGTTTTATAGTGACCGACATCCCTAAGTTTTGCATTACCGTAACCTGTTGGACTTTCAGTTCTCCCCATCCATTCCTTAATATCACTGCCATGTGTGAAAGGTTGTGAGACTGAAACCTTCCATAACGTCGCTGCAAGTGTGACTTTAAAATCACCAGCGCAGCCTGAAAGCTTATCCCACTCATCTACAGTGAAGTATGTGTGTGAAAGGGATTGAATGTCTCTGACTCTAAAATGGCAGAATTGTATTATTGGGAAAACACTGAAATGCGTCGATCTGTCGTTATACTTTAAATGATGAGATTCCAGATTTGCTACTGTTATAATTCGGTTCGCACCCATTGTTTTGCACCCATTGCCTTTTGAGTCGGTTTCTGTGTCAAACCGACACAGAAACCGACGGCATTATGAAAAAATTTTGCAATGTCTCTTTTTTTTTGTTGATTCAGGCAACAGCGGTATGGGCCGGTACCATGGTCAGCACAGCTTCAACCAGCTCAGCCACATGCGCAGCTGTCTCATCAAGAAGCTGAACATGGAGGGGGTGAACAACATGCGCTACCCACCGCACACCTCCAAGAAGCTGAGCTGGGCTCGCTTCTTCATCCTCAAGCAGATCAACATGGGCAGGCTGCGCCGCCTGGCTATGCTCACCGTGTTCAGCGCCTTGGCGGCCTTTGTCGTGCAGGTACAGCACAGCCACGCCATGTGTTTCTCAGCCCTGTTGGCGACCGATCCGATGCTAAGTGGTTGCATAAGGGCCTGCCTCGCAGAGGACAAGGGTGTATTTTTCTCACTCAAAGGGAGTACAAGAAGTCAAACAAACAATTGTAAAGTATGATGGACCCAGCGTAACTGTGTCTGTTCTAATCTATTTGGATGATTGGATGTACCGGTAGCTACAAACCATCCTAAAATGACTAAATAATCATTATAAACCATAATGATGATCCCAAATAGTTATCATCATCTCAGATGCTTAAGGCCAGTAAATGCATATGCACATTAACAGTATATTGAGTTTTAACGGGAATAAACTTTGTTCATATAAGGCATCTTTACATTGCATAAAGAGATCATGACTTGCATGATATATGGTCAAAATATGTTTACACATTTGATTTGAAAAGTGTCGTTCGTCCAGCACAAACATATTAAACCAAAGTGGATCTAAATGGGGGAGCATCAATTAGCTCTTCAATTAAAAAAATAGAATATGTCTGACAATGTGACTTCCATAGCGATGAAAATCCCATTCCCGAACCCTGGCAGACAGAGTGAATAGGCTGTGTCTCTGTTGATGTTGTGTGGCCTTTTAAATACATTGTCCCTTGGAGTCAGATAAGAGTGTACCTCCCAACACCCACAATGCTGCAGTCTTGTGCTCTGGCACAAGGCTGGCATTGTCCCTTGCAAACAATGTGTGGTGTTGTGCTGGACATCTAACCACAAAATGCTCTGTGATCAGTCACCCTTTTGATTACCCAGCATGCCTCACTCGTGCCTGCTTAATAGGCCCATTGTTTTTTGCCTGGGACTTACCTTTTTTCGTCAACATCTGCACTGTTGTCCGAATGAGATCCGTTTTTGATAATTGCTGGTAACACAAGTACCACTAGAAAATGTTCCAAATCTACTATCGTCTTCGGTTGTTTCACGTCACCTCTTTCCTGCAGCGGTTCCTGCGATGAGCTGGCCCAACACTAGGCAGACAGTCCTTCAGGCCTTGGTAAGACCCTGCATTGGTGCCAAGGACGAACGCACCACTCTGGACATCAGCGACGTCATCATGCAATGTCCTCATACGTTTGGTTCAGGAGACTCGTGGTTAGCAAGAGGCCCTCCTCCTTCAAGTTGATGTGATTGGAGTTTAATTAATACTTTTCATTGTGAAATATTCTGCCGTTTCACCTTACAATTTCATTTGAAGATGTTGTAAAGGTAACTGACACTAAACTGTACCTCCCTGTCCTAACTATGCTAATGACATTTTCAGACTGGTCAGTAAAACTGCACAAATATATTCACTCTCCAGTAATATAATGTATAATAAATTCCTATTTTCTGATTAAATATTATCATGTAATAAAAACTTTGTATGTCTTAGCTTTTTGTGAGAGGGCCTACACAATAGTTATTTGAGTATTGCCACTATCCTGGTTATGCCTATACTTATTAACAAACTCAAGGTTGGTGCAGTTATTACGTTTTATGATTTTTAAGATATGATCAGCAGCCTACCTTATAGACCAGTTGTAAAATGCTGACCTTCATGACTAACTTTGTTGCCAAACATTAGAGAAAAGACAAAGCTATTTTTATATGTAATTATATAAAGTCAAAGGTCCAGTGGGGGGGTTATTTTGGAACAGGGGTAGCTATTATAAAGGGGAGGGGGGGTCGATAAGTGATGCATAATCTTGGCTGAGCATTGTGCAGCTTTTATCTTCCTGTAAACTGAAACCAGCGCTACTTGGGGGCAGAACAGACGCTGATTGTACGGTGAGACGCCCACTCCGAGTCCACCCAGGCAGCCCGGCAGAGCGCTGCATGAAGCCCGGACTAGTTGAATGCTGGTGGAATGGAAGCGCACTACGCATGTTGTTGTGACATATGAACTCCTGTCACACGTTGGAGGTCTCGGAAAGACCGAGTGTTGGATAGGTATTGGACATATGATACTTTGCCTGAATCTGTAACTAGGTAAGTAAGCCTATATTTTAAAAGTGTAGGACTAGTCGATATTCACCTTGCACTGTTTTTTTATTCTATCAATGTAATACTTGATAGAATAATAATAATCAAAAAGGATTAATAGAGCATATTACCGTAGCCTTTATGTGTCTTATGTTAGTCTACTCTGTGTATTCCCTACTCCCCCCAATTTAGATTGGAAATAGCTATTGATTGCAAAATAGTTAAATGGACGATTCTTTCGCATATTTCCATTGCCATGCAATTTCCTCAACTAACATAATTATTTTTCAAATCAATATAAAAACTAATATATCTTTATAACACTTTTATTGCATTGTAGGTACAAAGGCATGTATTGTTACTATTGCTCCATCCACAGAAGCTGCCTCGTACTGCAGGTGTCTCCTCGTCGACCATGGAAAGGCAGGTGGTGAGGAAGGCCCGGGAGGCCTTTCTCAGCGGCCGGACCAGGGCGCTGGAGTTCAGGCTGCAGCAGCTCACAGCCCTCCAGAAGATGATCGCAGAGAGACAGACCGAGATCGCTACAGCGTTAAAACAAGACATCAACCGGGTGGGTAGATCAGCAACAGACACGTCGCAATGGAAAAAAGTTTTAAAGAGCAAGGCTGTAAAGCCTTTTATTTTCTCTTGTTTGTGTGTGGTAAACCTGCCTTAGGATGATGATACATCTTGATATCATGTTGATATATTTTACTAGAGGTGCTTTACGAGTATGTCGTTGTTGTCTTGTGTTTAATGCACTGTTAAGCATCTTGGAATTGTCGCCCATGAGTACATTTGCATAATAATAAATAAAATGTATGTTATTATCTGGGTCCCACATCACAAAACACATATGGGGATATAACAATACAGCATAGAGATGGCAGGGGGAGGGTCTCCATTTTCTAAACCTCTGGGGGGGTTGTTTCCTGTAGAGCCAGTACGACACACCGCTGTTGGAGCTCATCGGCCTGGAGAACGACATCAGCCTGGCCATCGCCAAGCTGGCGGAGTGGGCAGCCCCCCGGCCTGTAGAGAAGAACCTGCTCACCATCAGGGACGAGGTGTACATCCAGCCAGAGCCCCTGGGAGTGGTGCTGATCATAGGGGCCTGGAACTACCCCTGGGCCCTCACCCTGTCGCCCCTGGTAGGGGCCATCGCTGCTGGTAGGAATCCTCCTTTGTACCGTCAATGTGTCGTCACAGCAGTGGTTCATATTGTGTGCGGGTTGTTCACGTAAAAAATGGAGCATGGAATTGTTCGACATTTGGAGACAAAGCATTTTAATGACTGATATCAAACCAACAGACACGTTGTAATATCGCTCATATTATGATTGGGTATTATCACTTGGAACCAATTTAGGACACTGAAATATCGTTCGCCCTCATCTGTTTCCTCAATGGGTGCACTCTTCCTAAGGGGTTGATTGTCATGTGTTAGGTGGGGGTTTGAGTTCTCTGTCTTCCACGTACAGTTTGTGTATCTTGTTTTGTTTACATAAACATCGGCCTCTCTTGCCCATGACGCAAGCAAATGCACACACGGTTGCTGTCCTCGTCTACCCACTCCGCTCGCAGTCACCCCTTGATGACCTCATCCCATTCATCTAGATGCTTTCTCTCGCTCTCTCTCTCTCTGTTTTTCTCTCTCTCTGTTTCTCTGTTTCTCTCTCTCTCTCTCTCTCTCTCTCTCTCTCTCTCTCTCTCTCTCTCTCTCTCTCTCTCTCTCTCTCTCTCTCTCTCTCTCTCTCTCTCTCTCTCTCTCTCTCTCTCTCTCTCTCTCTCTCTCTCTCTCTCTCTCTCTCTCTCTCTCTCTCTCTCTCTCTCTCTCTCTCTCTCTCTCTCTGTAGGTAATGCAGCTGTGGTGAAGCCCTCAGAGCTCAGTGAGTGCTCTTCACTGCTCCTCCGGGCTCTGCTTCCACGTTATCTGGACCAGGTGGGCACATGCACTGCTGCCATTGTACATACAACTTTCCAGGATATGTAGATAATACATATTCAGTTATGAATCAGTTATTAGATATAGTGCCCTACCTAATAAAACCCTTGGGTCAACACGATCAATTACTATTGATCTCTATGAACTTTGGATTTGGAAATTATTCCCTGATCATGAATTTCCATAGTGAGTGTCAAGAGCAAGGACGAATTAAGAGATTTACAACATAACACATCTTGTTCTGTTCCCTCCCCCCACTAGGACCTGTATCCAGTGGTGACCGGCGGCGTGTCGGAGACTCAGGAGCTCCTGAAGCAGCGCTTTGACCACGTCTTCTACACCGGGAGTGGCTCGGTGGGCCGTCTGGTGATGGAGGCGGCGTCCCGCCACCTCACCCCCGTCACCCTGGAGCTGGGAGGGAAGAGCCCCTGTTACATCGACAAGGACTGTGACCTCAGAGTCGCCTGCCGGTAATTTGCTGCTGCTGCTGCTGACCGTATGGATGTTTGGGGAAACATTTGTTTAAAGCTGCACTATGTAAGTCAGCCAATCGCAGCCTCTAGTGGCTTGAGTTATAGCTACAGTTTTTTAGAGTAACGTTTCCTTATAGATTGCCTCATAGATGGACATATTTTATTGTTGAAAAACTATTCTAGTTCAGCTATTTGTTTATTTGGTAAATATCTGCATTAGAAAAGCTACATCCTGCAGGTTTAAAATTAAGGGAGTTGGGGTTAGGATTGAAAATCCTGATGAAAACACTCAGTCAGCCCTCTTACCTACTGGATTGATGCATTGATTTGAGTGTCAACCTACTCTGTAAGGGTTCCTGTTGATTTCTCTGTGTTTGCCTTATGCAATCTGCATGCATTGTTGTTACTTGTCGTGTCACACTGGAAAAACAAATGCCACAGACACGTGTGTGATGTTCCCCAGGCGTATTACATGGGGCAAGTTCACCAACTGTGGTCAGACCTGCATCGCCCCAGACTACATCCTATGTGAAGCCAGCATTCAGGGCAAAGTGGTGGATGGCATTCGACAGACCCTGCTGGTGGGAACACAACACATAGCAGCCATCCATTGACATCAGACACAGAAACAGCATTGATTACGTTTTAGAAGAACTCAAGGTGTAGCCCCCAAATTTGCTTATAAACACTGTTGACTCCCAATCCTAGGAGTTCTATGGTGCAGATCCAAAGTGTTCGGCGGACTATGGGCGAATCATCAACCCGAGGCATTTCAACCGAGTGATGAATCTCATGGAGGGTTACACAGCAGTGCTCGGGGGGCAGAGCGATGCCTCCCAGCGCTACATTGGTAAGGGACCCCGGTGCAGCCTGTAAAAAATATTATGGTTATTACTGTTAGACATTAGAGTTAGTCATTACTACTTTAACTATTCTATTTAACCTTAAAGTGTAAGCTTACCACCTTCAGATCAAACGACTTTGAGATATGAATGTAATTTCGGCTCAGAGTTCTAAGAAGGGGGGGGGGGGGGGGGGGGGGGGGAGTGTGTTGATCAATAATTGTAATTGAAGAACATCATTGTTGGTTCAGCCAATTTAGTGATATTTATTTTAAGCCATTACATGCTGTTGAGTATGAGCGTTATAAGGAGAGTAGTTATAACAGTATAGTGAGGTATAAAATAATGAGAGATGGCACAGAGTTGACTATGTTTAAGATCATAGTAGACAATTAAAGTAAAAGAAAACATTTTAAACATAAAAATATGATTTTGGGTATTCTTGGACTTATACGGTTCTCTGTGGAACCCTGTATACGGTTCTTCACATACAACCGTATGAAAGGGTTCAAAATAGAACCTTTTAGGATTGTTACGCGGCTCAACGCAACAAAGGAACAGGGCAGCAGACAGCGCGACAATCCACGTTTCTTAGTTTATTTCTCCGTGAAAAGCACGTAACACAACAAATGATCTCTGCAGTCGGTGCGTAACCGCAAATCAAATCTCCCGCCGCCGTCTCTCGGAGGCCAGGCCCCTTTTATGCGGTTCCAGGGACACGCCCCGTACGCGGGCACACCCCCTGATCCTGGAACATGTGGGACCAGGCCTAGGAGAGAAACAAGAATAGGAGCAGCACACACAATATGACCGCTGAAAGGCCAAGGTGGCCGTAACACCCTCCCCCTTAAGAAGGGACTTGCAGAGTAACAAAAGTCCACAACCATTTCACCCATTCCTAACTGTAATAGGTGGTGACCACAAGCATACAAAAAAAAAAACACAAAACTAACTAGATTCCCAAATTTACTCCCAATTTAACCCCCTTTTCCCTGCAGGCGTTTCCATTCTGTCCAAAACCTCTGTCATCCGGGCCCTGGAAGACAAAGCAGACACAGGAAAACACAGAGAAACACATCTGACCAAAATTAGTCAGTGGGAGCACGGGATAGGGCGTCAGCAATAACATTATGCGAGCCCTTAATATGTTGGATATCCAAATTAAATGGCTGAAGAAAAAGAGCCCAGCGAATTAACCGCTGGTTGGGGTTCTTAACAAACTTTTCCACCAGTGACGTCATTATCCTAGTGTTTGCGCAACAAGTGAAGTCCCTATTCAAGCGCTTGTGCGCATCTCGCCAGCTGAACGAATCAGACGAACTCCACAAAACCAAACCATGAAAACTAAATAGGGAAGCCCAGCGATCACATAAGCAAAAACCATTCTACTTATAACCAAATGTAATAAAGTAAACGCGGAGCTTCAAACAGGCCCGTGGTGGGATGAATTAAGCACTAAGCCCGCAGGTATCGCAAAACAACCAGGAAACCGGCCATTCCACCAATGCCTCGGAGTGCCCCCAAGACAAATGCTCTAGCCACAGGAACTGTTCAAAAATAATAAACCACACGTCCCATCAAATACGCAAACCTGAAAGGAATAATTAAGGCCCCGCAAATAGATCGCTGAACTCACCTATAGTCAACATCCGACATCTCCGTTCAGATAAATGTACCGCAGAAAAATGCACCCAAAACAACGGCACGGGTAACACAGACCTCTGTGTTAGGCGGAAAAGTTTCGGAAAAAAGTTTGGAACGAGCCCCCCATTTGTTACGCGGCTCAACGCAACAAAGAAACAGGGCAGGAGACAGCGCGACAATCCACGTTTCTTAGTTTATTCTCCGTGAAAAGCACGTAACACAACAAATGAACTCTGCAGTCGGTGCGTAACCGCAAATCAAATCTCCCGCCGCCGTCTCTCGGAGGCCAGGCCCCTTTTATGCGGTTCCAGGGACACGCCCCGTACGCGGGCACACCCCCTGATCCTGGAACATGTGGGACCAGGCCTAGGAGAGAAACAAGAATAGGAGCAGCACACACAATATGACCCCTGAAAGGCCAAGGTGGCCGTAACAAGGATGTAAGTGGTTCCATATATGAAGGAATTCATTGAACCTTTAAGTGGCAAACACATGAGTTTTCAGCTTCATGAATGGTTTCAAATGGAGTTGAGCTACAGCTACAGCATTATTAATTTCTAAACCAGATTTTTCTAAAACAGATGTTTCCATGTGTGTTGGACAATCACCATGTGCTGACCGCCTGAGTGGTTCTTTAAAAAAACACTTGTTTTCGGCATTTAAGACTTCCATGAGCGAACATTGATCACTTATGTGCACCCCCTTCTTCCTCCAGCTCCTACGGTGCTGAAAGACGTGCCCCCCCACTCCCGGATGATGCAGGAGGAGATCTTTGGTCCGGTGCTCCCCATAGTGACGGTGAGCGACATGGACGAGGCCATCCGCTTCGTCAACGAGCGGGAGAAGCCGCTGGCGCTCTACATCTTCTGTTCAAACAAGTTGGTAAGGTGCTCTGCTGGCGTTTTTACATTCATATTTTTGCCTTCTCAGAGCCATACCGCGCCACACTGATTTGCGTTTCCACTACCAGTGTAACCGTACTGAAATGTGCCGAGCCAGATTTGAGATGGGCCGTCTCTGAGGTTAGGCCAAAGAGAGCCCGACCCGCCTCCAAGCAGGATGCGGTGGACGTCATCCCTGGTTTCTGTTCGTTGCTGGAATATAGAGCTATAAAAAAATACAATAAACAGCTCCTTCTTGTATATAAGGACCGATTGCTTTCAGATTAGTGATGGTCTAAAGACTGGACAATATTTCACAGTGTTGGATCGCTGATCTTAATGTTGTGGCAATTCCTTTATGAGATATTGGTAAAGAGGAGACTTCTTAATGATAAAAAGCACACATTAGTTGAGAAAATAACCTATTTAATGTTAACATACACCAGTCTCCTAGCTAACAGACACCGTTTCAAAGCGACTTTTAACAGTTTCACCACCTCCCCAAAATGCTATTGTCCTTACGTCAAAGGAGGGAGATGTTACCTGAAGGCCAGAGGCCCCTGCGTCATTTTAAATATGCACAAACTCATTTTTTTTTTTATTCAAACCATTTGTTTGAATATTCAATCTGATTTAAACTAAATAGGCAATAAAGGTGTGTGTGTTGTTGTGTTAATGAACCAAGACAAGCGCCTCATAATTTAAAGACACGCCTTCAAGAGGAACGCCAAGTTGTAATGGAACTGCAAAACGGTTAGGTTGTGGTTCATTGGCTTCAGACTACTTTCACCAAGTTATTTCATTTTTACCCATTTAATACAATTGTACAATTTGTTTTTATTGTTTCCTGTTACACGTAAAAAACTGTTGTCTCCCTTAGGCAGTAAAGAAAATGATAGAAGAGACCACCAGCGGAGGGGTCACGGTCAATGACGTCATGATGCACTATACGCTCAGCTCTCTCCCCTTCGGCGGCGTTGGTATGGCTATTTCCACAGAACTTAATTTATATGAGCCACGGCAGACTCTGCTGTATGTGGTAAATGAAGATAAAAAAAAAAACACCGACAACTAATATAGTTATATTCAAATTGTACAAAAATACATAGGGAGGTTCTTTTTTTTACAGTGTTCCATAACAATTAAGCATGTTGCTTTTTACATGCCATCTTCAACAGACCCTTTTCACAGAGGTGTCATCTTGGGACAAACCAAGGTGTCACTTATAATACTAATGATGGTTCTGGTACTGTTATGTACCAGGGCCAATGTAGTAGACTTTACTAAATGTGGGAACATAAAAGGATGTGAAAAGGGACAATTGAACTGACAAGCGGAACCAACTTTTGTTTAACCCCATGACTCACTCTCTCTCTCTCTCTCTCTCTCTCTCTCTCTCTCTCTCTCTCTCTCTCTCTCTCTCTCTCTCTCTCTCTCTCTCTCTCTCTCTCGCTCTCGCTCTCTCTTCTCTCTCCTCTCTCTCTCTCTCTCTCCCTCTCTACCTCTCTACCTCTCTCTCCCTCCAGGTCAGAGCGGCATGGGCTCTTACCACGGCAAGCACACCTTCGACCGGTTGAGTCACATGCGGGCGTGCCTGGTGCGCTCCCTGGGCATGGAGAGCTTCAACCTGGCCCGCTATCCTCCCCAGGACCGGCAGAGGGCCCGCCGGGTCCGGATGGCCCTGCGCTCGCCTATGATCGACTTCTCCAAGAGGACCTTCGTCTGGGCCGTCGCGGCCAGCGTGGTGGCGTTCGGCCTCTTCGTCACCCTCCTGGTCATCCTCCTGATCGCGTCCGGCCTCAACTGTACCTGCTGGTATTGGCAGGGCTTTTATAATTAGGATCTTCACCTACCTCTGCCCTTTTCCCCCCTATTTTCTACATATTCTCAAAATAAATGAATTCAAAGTTGAACTGTGTTTTTATCCAACTGAGTCGATTCTAAGATCGATGGTGGACGCAGTATCGGGATGTTGGAATGTAAGTTTGAGTGTAATAGCTGCACATGCTATGGAAGGACCTTTCCGTGCCTACATTTGTCGATGCGAAGTTGTTAATGTTTTGACACATCTTCAGGGACCTGTACAAGTTATCTGGTAAGAACATTAAAATCCCTGAATATCCCATTTCAGGGATTCCTTTGGGCAAGGACCAAATATGGGTCTTGTCTACAAGTATTACTTAACTCTTCATTATTTGAAACACAGGCCGTCTTTATCAATATATGAGCAACTCCGATCAATTTAGAAAGTTCACTGACGGACTTGCCTTACATTTATTTTTATGTTGGTAATAATGAATTAAAATGTAAACAACTCCTAGTTTTGCTTTTTTTTTATCAATAAAGAGATCTATTTACACAATATCCATGTTATCTTCCATGTAATTATTTGATTATTTTGTTCCTGGACATTTGTGGCAAGTCATCTTTCTAAAAAACTCACCAGAAATGAAATAAAACATTACACATCGCACCCCATTCGCTAGCGATACATTTTACCTCTGCAGGGCAGCCCTTAGCCAGAGCAATTTTACTGAGTTTACCATTAAAATCTGAATTCATTTAGTTATCTATGTATTCCATCAGGGGGTAGGGTCCACCTGCAGGTCCCGCGTCCAAAAACGGTTATCTTTTATATGCATTAGTGTGGATGCAAAACATTCCTGTTGAAATATTTTTTTGATTGTTACAAAAGTACTTAGATTGGTTATACCTAACTAGCTGAGATGCTTGCAAAAGGGCTTCATCACCTTATTCTGTCACAATTTGCATCCAAATGCAGAAGTCATCTGTAAAGAGTTCTACAGCATAAATGTAATACACATATATAGTGGCCAGGTGGCAGCACTGGGCCATTTTTAACTGTGATTCTGAATGCTTTAAATGTGTTTTGTATTTTCATAGCTTTAACATTTATATAAAATAGGCATTTTTCAAACGTATCTTTCAATAATTAAAAACAAAGTATATGATACTATGATAAGGAATACAAGGCATTAATGTATATTCTATCGAATGTATTGAAAGTATTCACCCCTCCGGTATAATCATAGACATAACATATTTTTTCAATGTCCTTATTTGAATTCCTTCTCTTCTCTCTGGCGCTGTCAGCGACGTGATGGCTACAACTCTAGGACAAAACGAGCACACTGAATCACTGCATTGTTTTCATGAGTTCACGGCCGAGTTCAACATTTCCTTGTTCTAGGGTGGTTAAGAATGAAGAGGTAGACGGTTAGGGGAAGGTCATGAGTGTGTGTGTGTGTGTGTGTGTGTGTGTGTGTGTGTGTGTGTGTGTGTGTGTGTGTGTGTGTGTGTGTGTGTGTGTGTGTGTGTGTGTGTGTGTGTGTGTGTGTGTGTGTGTGTGTGTCTCATGCGGTGAGATGTATATGCAAAGACATTTCCTTTAATTTCAAAGTCAAGAGCACGCAGGCTGAACGTGGAACACGGAAACTGACTCTAGAACTTTGTTCTTAAAGAACATCAGCACATCTGGCCTTTCCTCTAGGCATAACACAGCCTCTGCCAAAAGAAGTTGCTTCCTTCGCTTTATTGCACAACGCTGGCAGTCAGTCCTTAGAAACATGTTTGCTAATCTTCTCTGAAGGGTAGAAAAATGATCCAGTCTGGTGTACAACTGTTAGCCTGGCCTGGAGGCTGTGTAGACGCTACAGCTTTCTTCATGTCTCCGGGCTTTTCCAACCTGGTTTTACAATGTCATGAGTAATTTTGTCTGCAAATATATGAGAGATTGTATCTGTGTGTGCTGGGTTGCTCTGAGAAATAATAGGCCTAGTATAAATAATAAATAAGTCACAATATTATACCTTTACACCCTGACCCATTGACAGGTAAAGGCCTTGTTGGACCCTAGCCTGTGACCGTAACATTATGGTTTAATTTACATCTTAAATCCATCCTGAATCAACATTGTAACTGGTAAGCCATCAAATAGCTTGAAAGAATATGGTGCTGTATACTGCATTCATTTGATATAAATAATATAGCATTTAAACTGCATTATTGGGCAGACATCTTTTTGTACATCCAGTGTGATGATAAACGGTTCTAGTCAACTGAGGTTCCTTTCATGCATTTAGGTGCTGTTGCTATAGTAACTGCCTCCCTTTTCTCAACGCCAAAGTGATGGAGAGCAGCGGTCTGTTTGGTCCTCCCACACAAACTATTCCAACTACACAAACTACTCCAGCAACACAAACTGGCCCAGCCACACAAACTGCTTTAGCCACACACAAAATATAGCGATGGGGGGATTGTGTAAATGAGGAGAAACCCACAGAGGCATATAACGTAAACACGTGGATAACCAATTTGAAATATCTTAATCCATTTTCCTTGGGCCTAAGTCTACCGTTTTTTCATGTTTCTTTTTGATTGATGGAAAGCCACAACATGGTAAGTTGTTCCATCAGTCTGTCCTACATCTGGGAGAAGCGACAGTCTTCAGATATTGACACAAAATAAATCCTGTCAGTGATACCCAGAGCTACTGGTAAAGATAACGTTATAACGTCAATGTTGCCAGATTGGGACAGATTTCCCGCTCCGACCTGTCATGTGAAAAGGTTGTGAAATTTGGCACACTGTTTCAAGACAGTCCATATTATCCCATGAAGAAAATTTGTGGTCGCTAGCTCATGAGCTCTATCGCCACCAACTGGTCAAAGTTGGACATGCATTCATGTTTATGTCAAAAACTTTCAAAATGCATCTCCTATCACAAATTTTGTCCAATCATCTCAAAATTTGGCACAGATGATGGTCAGACAGCCAATGAAATTCGGCCGCGAAGATGCCAAACAGGAAGTAGGCCTAGGCCTAAACCAATTTCTCAGTAGCCCTTTGTTATCAGAGCCAAATTTGTTATATTGCGGCCCTTAGAAAGCAACTTCAATGTCTTTTCATTGTGATAACCATTTGCCAAAAGCTTTCATTGTAGGTGAAATCCCTGAGACGGTCATCATGTAGCCACCTAACCGATTACTTCTGTCCCAGCAAAATTTCTTTATGTGAGTGTTATAGACCCCCACATTGCTGGTCGCAGCTATATTTTAAATTTATTTATTTAATTACTTACTCCGTACATGCCTTGTGATTTGTAATCGATCATTAAGGACAATACACAGGTGTTGCTCATCACGCTAAACGGCGCATCTACTTATTCCTGCTGGACGCCGCAGCAGCACGTGTGTGTGAATGGTTGTTGTAGTCCTACCGCTGGAAGTAGTCCAGAAGACTGCAACAATGCTGTCCAGACAATTTCTTATCGTTTCGTTGGTCTTTGCATGCACTGGACTCCGTGATGCCAAATCCCTTAAAGAAAGAGTGGAAGCCCGCATGGGCACCGACCCTGAGAGATCTGGCTCCAGGGGGCCGCCCCACCGATTTGCTGGTTCCCGTCCGCGACAAGCAGTCGGACAGCTGTCATCATGGGCGTATCCCAAGGAACCGGCGGCACCTGTGGCTTCTAAGCCCCCGGTGTTTCAGCTGAGACCTCCGACGACGAGGGACAATTTAGCAGTGCGCTGTGGAGAGGACTCTCTGGACGTGGAGGTCAGCCAGGACCTCCATGGAACCGGTCGCCTTGTGCAACCCGATGAGCTGACGCTGGGTGGTTGTGCAGCCACCCTGGCCGATGACTCTTCTCAAGTGCTCCTCTTTCACTCCCAGCTGCATGGGTGCAACAGTAAACTCATAGTATGCTAATGCTTTTATTTAAAGGGGTGATATGATGTCATGCTTTTTCAACTTTTACTAACTATAATCTGTGTTCCCTTAGATGACAAACGATACACTTGTCTATGCCTTCAAGCTGCTCTACAAGCCCAAGTACCGAAGAGACGTCCCTATCGTGAGGATTGTGGCCGCTGTGATCGGAGTCGAGTGTCACTACTCACGATTTCAATTAGCTGGCTTCAATTAGCCCGTTTTAGCCAGTTTTGGGTCCTTTTTAATGTTATATTCTGATTCTCTTAAATGTATTCAAAATAAAATATATCTATATTCTTAACTGCATCATTAATCATTTTGGGTTGAATGCTGGATAGGCTATGCCTAATTAGTTTACCATGGATCTGTAAATGTATCTGTCAGTTTTATTCAGAGGCGGGGCCTGTTGTGGTTTGCATGAAACCCTTTACAGTAAATGTGAAGTTACTTTTCCACAACCAAGTTCTTAAAGTGAGCACTCGAAGACATTGGAGGCTCAATTCCTCTGAAAGGTTTACTGAATGCATTCTCCAAGTGTATTGTGTGTATCAACATCAAATTATAGAACATTCAGCCATCACTAATGAAATCCTATATTGTCTCTTTCCTAAATATGCAAATGAAAGCTGCTAGTGCCTTTTTTAAATGAGCATTTATTGAATTGTGATGCTCATGTGGCATACTTGCAAATGTTAACGTAGCTTCTGAGTTGGTCATTTGGCATTTGGGTAAGATGTACTTGAAAACTTGTCTCAACCCAGCCTCAATGCAGATTTGCTCACCAAACACTTTAACTGTGGTGTTTGACGAACCATCCATCCCCCTGATTGCAGTAGCATCAATAGTGTTTGAGCTCCAGCAGGCATGCATAGAAAAGCAGGATCTGCCCTGGGAGCTAGCCTTGCCTCTCGAAGAGTGGATACAAAGAGGAGGATGGCCATCATGGACAACGCCTCTCATCTGCTGGTCAGACAGAGCAGCATATTCAGGACTCATGGGGACGCGCTGGGGACTCATTCTGCCCCGGCCCCCTACAGACCAGCGCCGAAGGTCCTACGCCCATCAGACTTATCAATGTGTCGTTGGCCGAGCCCCCTGCCTCTGCTTCTTGCACATCACTACAACTTGCACATAGCGACTAGCCACTGTACCTTATTTTTTATCATATCATACACCCTAGTTGTAATTAAACCCATACCAATAATGTTGAAACCCCAGTCGATAATGTAACAAATTTCTGAGCACATAGTATAATATTTTGCCTATAATTTTACAACATATAACATTCGTTCACCACAAATGATTTAAAAGTAGGGCCATCATTTTAATATTTTTTAACCATTCAGCGAACAAAAGGCTGATTATCATTTCGGGGGCCACTCAATGACGTCATCAACGCCCCCACTTTCTAGTCCTCATTCACATATAAGGTAATTTACATTTCCTACAGAGAAAAAACTATCTCAGGGGTGGTATTATTCAGGAGATTTTCAGGGTACAAATGTCAGGATATGTTGTCACATACGACCTATCAGGAGAATATCAGGACTTACACGTGTGTCTGAAAGCAGCTGGTGTGTGAGCATTTGATTCCATTATAAAATTTGTCAATTTATGGTAACGGGTAATTGTTCAATGGAAAGTCTAGTATACTATGCATGCAAATCAATTATTAAATAACTTTAACTGTTATTCAGGGCTGAAAATTGCATTGACATTTTATAATTCTAGGCAACTACTTTTGGTTAGTTGAAAAATAATAATCATCATTGTGATTAAACATCTCTTCCAGTGTCCTGGCCAAGACAGGCAGCAGTAGCCTACAGTTACACACAGCATATACGCAAAATATAAAACAACTAAAACCGTCCACAGGGTATAGGGGGGGACATCAATATCGCAAGACATTTGGGGAGGCTCAAGGAGCTGGGGAGAAATATTAAGTTTGAGCAACAAAGTGTAAAGACATGTTTGAAATTAACGTTTTTTATTGGACAATGTTGTTAAAGGACAATTTCACCGGTGGAAACATGAATCTGTATTGAAATTGGGGTCCTATATGTAATCGAATAGTAAAATGGATTTCTAATTTGATGCCTTCTTCACTGAGAAAAGGCAGAAAGTAACTTTTTGGCGCTTGTGGATTGAAGACAACATCTCCCACCATGCACCACGATGCACAGCTCCACAGGCCACTCCCACTGATCCAGATCTCTGCCTATCAGAGACCTTGGTGTTCCATATACCAAGCTGATACCGCAAGACAGCTTGAAAATCAATTCACACAACATTTCTAGTGAAGAGTGTTATTTGGGGAACTCATTAGTGAATTGCTCCTTGTTTGTATTTCTTTTGAAATGGTGAACTTTTGCATGGTACCAGGATGTTCAGGATGTTCAAGTAGGACAAAGAAAGTACGAGCAGAGATTTTTTTCTCTTACCTAGAGATTTGAAGCATTGCAAACAGTGGCTACGGGCTATCAATCATCCAAAGTTTGGAGAAGACACAGCCATGGAAGCCGTAAAACGATAGACGGTTTGCAGTCTACATTTCAAGCCGGAAGACTTCGACTTC
This sequence comes from Melanogrammus aeglefinus, assembly GCA_900291075.1. Taxonomy (NCBI): domain Eukaryota; kingdom Metazoa; phylum Chordata; class Actinopteri; order Gadiformes; family Gadidae; genus Melanogrammus; species Melanogrammus aeglefinus. The sequence continues at coordinate 151,288 of OLKM01000443.1, forward strand.
AATGTCATGAAGAGAGCCACTCTGTTGAACAGCGCAATTCCGTAGGTATTTACCTTTCCATATGACGATGAACAGCCTGGGATGTCTGCAACTAGCAGCGCTAAACGCATTTGCCTGGAGGTAAGAGTCACTCGACTATATTACTGATAACACACACTGATAGTCGTTTGCAGTAAAGCAGCACATCTCATATGAGTTGTATATAAGTTGGCTGTTTACAAAGTAAATCTGCCTTCTTTCGCATGTTGTTGTCGCATGTTGTTCTAATGTGCCGGCGACTAAAAAAAAGAAGCAAAGTTGGCAATGTAACGTTAGATATTCTACCCATGGTCTATATACGTTTGCTGTTATCGATGTTTCACATGTGCTAGTTTGATGTTATTAAAATGTTTATTGAACGTATCGCATTTCAGTATCAAGCGACGTCTGCTGCAGCTTTGTTCTCGTCGTCAAAAGATGATGAGGAACAGCAGTCAGCGCCAATGATGTCTAGCCTCGTAAACCCGCCTCTCCCGGAACTGTATTTCATTTCATTTCATTTCATTCTCCCTCAGAAAGAAATGAAATGCAGTTCCGGGAGAGGCGGGTTTACGAGGCTAAATGATGTCCACACCAGTCAAGAAATCCTCCTCTGCCCACGCACAGTTTGTACAGCATAATGTCTCTAATTACAAAACTCCTGTATGATTACAATTTGTGGAATTTAACATTTGAATAAACCTTGTTTGTTTTATAGTCCCTATACCTAAATATACCAGGCCTCAATTCCAGTGCCAGTAAGTTGGTGAAACTGACGAAAGCTATCAGCCTGAGTCAACCCTCACCCCCACATCAGCGTCATCATCAGAAGATGAAGATGTAAAGGACTGGCGTGAAAAGAAGATCATTGTCAATGAATCATCATTAGAATTTTGCAAGATGTGCAGGAAACCGATTTCATCGAAGACCATCTTTGATCCTGGGGCACAGAGGAAGGTGAGATCTTTGATAGTGCTCTCCTGAAATATCTCCCCAAACGCCAGGCCTTCTCATATGATGGAATTATGGAGAGGTGCTACCTAGCTATCCTAGAGCACAATGAAAACATTGTGCAAAGGAAACAAGCCACCACAGTGACAGGTGTGTTAACCTGTGCTCTTTGAATAGTATAATGACGAAAATTAGAAAGTTCACAGCTAATTCAATAGTCATACGTCACTAAAAGGTTTCATCTATTCCTGGGGAGAGAAGTCCACTATATAAATCTTCATTGAGATTATCTGTGTAATCATATTCCTTGTCATATACAGGAGAACCACCGTTCAAACAGGTGTACTGCAAGAAGTCCAAGCATAGATATTGCAAACAATCTTCACACCACACACCACCCAGTTTATCGCACATCTACTCAAGAGGGTCATAGACAGAAAATAAGGCCCTAACATCAAGTTCAAAGTCCCAACCTCCTCACTCCTCACCTTGCCACAACCTGCTTTGACACCCAACATTTCCCCTGCACCTAAACCAAAGGAGGCTGCCACAACTTTGTTCCAAAGCTGCTTCTGAGACTTCTTCCGATAGCACCCACTTTGCTCTTCTGGGACACCTCCAGCAGTGCCTTTTTAGATTTTCCCTCTTCTGTGTATATATATTATTTATTTTACCCTGTTTATTTTAATTTGTTGTTTACCCATGACACAATTCATTTGTGAATAAAATATAATTTAACTCCTGCTCTTCTGTGTGTCTACATCAAAGTTCAACATTATAAACTTGGAAGGAGGTAACTGATATGCAACTAACTTATAATGCAATTTAGACTTAATAATAATAATATAAAATGATGTATGACCGTTATTCGAACCATTTATTTCAAGAAATATCAACAAAAACAAATATGTAAAGAATAAAACTTATAGTTCCTCCTGAGCGTCTGCAGCTTCTTGGTGCCTGCAGTACTGGCCGTCTGGAGCTGGATATTTTCGTCGGATGTTCTGCACGACACAAGTAGGTGAAACAACACGACAGCCTCTGCCCAATCTCTCGCCTTGCAGGACCCATTCCAGAAAGTGTCGGTAGGCTATTAGGCGATATTGTCTAGACAAAGCATTGAGCACACATGCGATAGATGGTCTTTATGCAGTTAACATGCCACGTTAGAAAATAAAAACACTCACTTTACAGTCAGACGTCCGTTCGTCCCTGCAGGCTTTGCCTGATGTTTCCAGTTCACCTTTGGGATTCTGAAATAGGTCTCCAGGACGCTGCTGTCCATATGCGATGCGAAACTAGGATGCTCCACAAGACATATGTCTGTGTCCTTATCTGATTCAGAGTTGTCATCCAGAAGAAATTGACATCTTTGAAAATCTTTGCAGCAGACGGACTCTACCTCTGTGTCCATAGGCGCACAGTGAGAGCGCAGGCACCACCAATCGGCCCCAGCTCGAGCTCAGACGCTGTGGATGTTATTTCTGCTGCTGAAGTCCCAGCCACTTGCACTGATGTAATAAGTCTGTAGCGTCAGTGGGTCCCACCCCCTATGGGTGGGACTAGAGCTTGTAGTCTTACGAGAATCCTCCCCTCTTACACTTCCTGCTTTAAATGACGCAAAAATCTTCATATTGCGTCATTTAAATCAAGTGCGTGAGATTGAGATCTCTCCGGTCTCAGGGGAAAATAAGGGAATTATGCAGATTCCCTTTAATGAGTCAAGCTATTGTTCCTTTATCCTGATTGTATAATTCATCTCACCCTGATTGCTCACATAATGTTAGAGTCCCGACCCCCTTCTGGTTTACCTTTGAATCATTTCACAACTGAAGAGCCACCGCTGTCTGGAAGTTCCCTTCGTGTTGGAAGGCAGAGCGCTGTGTGGGGCGAGATTCACTTTTCACCTCCGGTTCTATTTTCTCCCATCTGCCCGACATCTCCCAGGGCCCCTCAGGAGCTGTCATCAAGGGCAGTGGGAGGCCAAAGCCTCTAATCCAGGTCTGCTATCTTCTGACCATTCTCCCATACGCCTATACGTCAGTCGTGTTACTATTGTATAATAAAGGAATAAATCTATAAAAAATATTGATTGAGCAAGTAAGACAATGCCATTTTGACTGGTCAGACAGCCTGTTCTCCAACGATGAATGACATCATAGGTTGTTTGTCAATATCACCCAAAACGACCAATAAGACCGTTCAACGGTCCAGCGCCCCCTATCCAGTGGTCGATAATGGCTGCTAGACCAGCGAATGGTCAAATGAGGCTTTTTGAGGCCATATTGACAAACAACCTATTCTGTCGTTTATGTTAGAGGTCAGGTTGCATCAGCAATGAGCCAGGAGGGATCCCAAATCGAATTAGCATTCTACAGAGTTAGACATAGTCAACCAGAAGAGCTACAATCACACATTTCACTCACTAGCATACAAATGGCTAAGGCGTTTCTTAATTGCCCTGAAATAATAGCTCTTATATCTCACCTATTGTGCAGTGTTAAACAATAATTCAACAGCCTATGTGAGCGCAACAATTTTCAGCATTATTGGGATCTTACAGGCTTGCCTAAATACCTCATATTATAGATATATACCTGGATATATTTTGATGTATTTTGGTACAAGATACCATGTCGAAACAGACTTTGTCTAATGGCTCTGTTTACCTCTGTCCTTTCTAGTCGCAGTACTGCTATCTAAAACCAACAAGTGTCTTACGTCACATGAATTACTCATATGGATGGTGTCTTGTCACCGGCCTTTCCGTGATGTAAAAGTGCCACATAGTATTGTATTGATTGTAGATGGCCTTAACCCATGACACATGGCACTATTTGTATAATGACCCCTAATCAAAGACCTACGCAAATAAATGGTTTGTTCAAGAGATAACTGATGTAATGGATGAGGGGTAATTGAGTCATGAGGCAACGTACTTTTGTTACACAAAAATAATAAGCTTTCCTGAAATATAATGTACAATTTTGTGCGTGCCTGTGCTTGTCGAGCATGTATATACAAACACACACCCCCACACACACACACACACACACAAACACACACACACATGTGTTTATGTGCACCACAATGTCATGAGTTTTCCGTATACAAACCCCTAGCCTCATCAAGCCCTGAGTTGGCCTCATTTCAAACAGGGATATTGATTGGCTGAGAAGTTCACCATTGTTTACCATCTGTCAAAGCTGTAAACCATTACATGTTCCTGTGGACAGATGGGCTGTATTCATAAAAGCATTGATCGAACCAGAGCACACTTGTTGGCCAACCATTTCCAACTTCCAGTAATAATTATTTCCACGAGGAGCTTGGCTTTTCACTGGAGCATCATTTGAGGCTCCTGCTGCATAGGCTGTATTATTATTCACAGCTAGGATTAAGGTCGCCATTAAGCACTGTCTTTAGTCTACTTATCAGAGCAGGTTGAGATCACAGGCTGTGTCCGCAATTACAGACTAGGTAATGATTGAGGAAATGGTGTTTAAAGATGATCATTGGTTCTTTTGTGGCTTTCTGACATTGACAGAGAGAGTAAATTGTACATTTAAGTCACTCCAATTTCATAGGCTTTATTAGAATTTATGTTCGAAACATTCAGTTATAACGTTGTTTAGGAAACAATGATTTTTGTATAAGAAGACTTCACTCAACATCTGGTTGAAGTTTACAAGATGTTCTTTGTGACATTTATTTTGTGGCGGAAACCGTGCAGGGGTATCATCTGTTACTCCAAGCAATGCTTCGTTCTTTGTCCCAACAAAACCCAATCGCCCAAGAGACATTCACAGGCGAGGCCCTGTACTGAGCAACCTCATGCTAACTTCTCTCTATATCTAAGTCTCTATATCATTAGGCTGTATCAGTGTCTGATTGCATATGTATAGCAAGCCATGTTGTTTTCCAATTTACTGGTAGTGATTTTAGTATGACTGTGTTTGTATGTTTTTAACCAAGCGCTGATGATCCATTGGAAAGACGATATCTGTTATTATCATAATGCAGTCATAATGCATACCATGTATGATGTTGTTGATGTTATTCCATGTTTGACTTATAGGAGTCAAACATGTCAGACTCATTGGTAAAACAGCCAGTTGGTATTTGAGCAGTGGTGTTGCGTAACAGTCCGACATGCCCATTCCTGTTTAACAGCCCCATCTGCCGCCCCGCAAGGCAAAGCATTGAATAAAGAATTTGTACTTCTTTGTTAAGACTTTCTTGATCCATTCCTGGGTCAGTACACAAAGGGAAATCGTTTTCAACCTCTCTTAAAACTCTGAGCATGTAGGATGTGTTCAAGTGATGGGAAAGCAGACGAGCAGACGAGTCAGCGCGCTTGACTGAGGACTATCATGCTTGGGTCCAGAGTAGCAGCAGAAGGGATGTCAGCCAGCCAGTCAGGCGGTCAGTCAGTTGAGTTAACTTAATTAGTCCCCTGTTGTCCACATGTCTCTGATGGTTCCACCCTGACAAGCAAACAGCCTTGGATAGAAAACAAATGTCATTAGGGAATGGGTATATACACTTGGAAAACAGTCTACCTTTCAAAAAATAACACCAAGAAAAACACTTCCCAAGATAATGTTGCCATGGCGGTTTTCACTTTTTCTCAGCCTAAAGCTTCTATCATGTTGGCTCCAAAGACGTTTAGTAGTGGCCCCGTCCGGTTTAATGAGTGTCTGGATGGCCTCTCCTGAGATTGGAGCTGGAGGCGCAACATGATGCAGCACAATCAGCGGGTCCTTATTGTAGGAATCTATTGTCTTGATTGGGCTCAAGTTTCACCAGTGAGGCACCTCCAGAGCTGAGATTCCCTCCAGGGCATTAGCAAAGTGGGAGGAAAATACAATAAAGTGTCATGGCCAATTAAACGGTTAATACATTAAGTCAACATTTGAGAAGCTTTGCTTTTGAGCCTATTCCCAGATCCTTGTAAATGTACCCACATTTGTTTTCTGTTATGTAAAAAGGTTGCAATGTCTAGATCAACATGGACATTTTAATGCAGGCTCGCTTTATTGCCCTCTCATTGCTTATTCCATGAAATAGATGCCTAGAATGGGAAAAGAGTGCTATTTTAATGGAGCATAATGGCAGCATTGACTTTCATCAATACATTTAAACTCAGGCATCATCCATTGCAGCTATAAAACTGTAAACTGCGCAATCACAACCAGCTAAACTGACTAGACAAGCATCTAAGTTAAAGTAGAACGTAACGGGAAGATGTATCGATTTCTAAACAAAGGAGTATATGAAGTCTGAGAGGCTGTATACGTATTGTTGTACCTAAAAAAGGAATATTTAAAGGTATAAAAAGACACTGACGCAAACAGTATTAAAAGTGGACAGGAAATGGTGAAATGTCCCAAAGTGCTTCCATTAAACTTGGATTTGGTTTCCAGACAGATTTTCCCCAATGTAAGCCGTTGTTGAAAGTGAACAAGTCCCAGTATAGCAAATTTTAGCCATTTAACAATGCTTTAATCCTCAAATGTTTAATGTGTCTCTACAGTAACACGTAGTATTACTGGCAAACAAAATGAAATGTGAAATGCTCAATATAAAATGAATGAAGAAATATTGACTGCTTACGGGCAGAGTCAGAAGCAGACATCGAGGAGATACGGATGGAGAAAAGCACATGGGGTCTCATGCAACGAAGAGTGAGTCAATATTTGAGTTGTACAATATTATTTTAAACGGTTTCTGCAATTTTGCAAAATGTGGAACAATTCAGAGCTTGAACTACAGACCTGTTTCTAAATTATCCTGATAATCGTTAAGGGCAGAGCTTCAGATAACCAGGCCTGCTGATTCCCATGGTATACATACTGACAAAAAATGCAAGACATAGCTATAAAGCAAACATATTTTAAGAAACACCCCCCCATGGTTGGTAAGTAGGTACAACATACATCCTCATTCTATCCACGATGTGACACTACAGTAAACTTCTGAGCACCAAGTGACTTTTTTACGTACTGCAATCAGCAAGGGCTATTATGATGATTAATGCTGTGACGTGCGCTGCAGCAGAAAGGAAATTGAAAGGTCTGTTGAAAGGAGAGTATAATAAGTGCCTTTAAAAAACAAAAGGTAGTCATCATCACTGCTGCGTCCCACCAATGTTTGGTTGCAGACACCACTACATGCTGACATAGTTTGAAAAAGCTGCATGGCAATTGTGGGAATGCATGTTCACATATGTAGACATTGTTATTTCAGCTACAAAGGTTCTGGCCAAATGACCGGCTCAGCTGACCAGTATTAACTCCCAACATTCAAGCTGGATAACAGTTCATATCCTTGCATACTATTTGTTGCATAGGAATAGGCCTTTTTTAAATGTAATGTGTACAGCTATGTGCACCCACTTTAATTGTGGGTGTTCTTTTTTTAAAAAAAAAAGAGCCTACTTTGAGGCACATTGTCAGGGATCACGTGTGGCAAGCTATTGTTGGGACATGACAGAGGAATGTATGATGCAAATGTAATGCCATTGGTCACATGCCTTCCTGTTATATTTCACACAAACGTAAGACTGTATCATGAACTTAACCCTTCAACTAATAAAGGTTAAATGAGAGTTTCATAATGAATCCTTAAACACATTTAGCCTAGCAACTTGGTTTCCATTTTTCATTTGCCTTCGTATTTGCTGTGTTATACTATGCAGGACTTCAAATCAATCAAAAGGTATCTATGCCAAGACCTGGATCTCTTGTGGTTTTGGCCTCTTAACTGGCAGTGCTTCGTGAGTCGTGGAATAATCAGCCCAGTTGGTCTGCCACTAAGTGGGACCCAAAGGAGAAGCATGTGAGTATAGCAGCTTGTTATGCCGCGAGGGGGGTACATGGGGGGCTGCAGCATGACTTATAAGTTCATCTCCATCAAGATGTTGTCTCTGTTTATGGTTTGTGGATGATTTGTGAATATTGTAGATTTGTAGACTTCACATGCCTTATTCTTACCCGTCCCAGATTAATGTGCAGCATTATTTTCAGACAGCGCCGATGTCTCCTCACCTTTACTTAATCTGTTCCATGCGGGTCATTTGTTATCTGCTGTGGGTTTGGACAGGTGCCTTACAGATGAAGCCTCATCTGGAGTAGCAGCAGAGTGGGTTTATTTGGGGTTGCATGAGTTTTGAGACGGAAGTTAGCAGTGAGTCTGCAGAAGCAGGATTCTCAGTTGCAGTCAGACCAGATCTCTTTTGACTTCCTCTTTCTGATTCAGATGAATGACCATTGTTTTAGTCTGACGGATTCTCCTAGTCACTTAGTAACTTAATTATTAAGGGGTAATACAATTCATTTGGACTTAATGGACACATAAAAAAATAAATAAACAGTACACCTGTGTATTAATGATTTAGAATTGTGCAGCTTTACGTTTAAGAGGTGAAGAAGAAAAATATCCTGAAAGTCCATACGAGTAACAAATCTTAGTTTTCTGTTTTAATGAAATGTATGTAATCATATGTTATTAAATTCAATTTGGCATCAGTTTGTTTACTGTTTAACTGTTTACAGTTTGTTTATGGATATTTGAATATCTTGTAGTGTTTTGAATTGATATAACCTACATTTATGCATCCACATTTTACAATACATATACACAGCCACCGTTTGCGTGATGCTTATGTAGATTCATCTGCACAGCCTTTAGCCTCGTGTAGCCTCATGTAATAAGAGAGTGGACAGTTACAGTTCTTAAAAAATGTCTGGATAAAATAGGATATTCAAATGCAAATTTTGCCACTGCAACAGAGAGCACTCTTTTAAGAAAAAAAGGTAACACCACGCTCCCCTGGAAACAGCTGGTGGTTTTGTGCAAGCTCACTAACTGAAAATAAAAAATGAAATCACGCATGTAATGGAATCCCAATCTCAACCAGATGGAAAAATTCAAATTCTCCTCATTGCTCAGACACTACTTTACAGACTCTTCGATAATGGAAGACAAAGATGACATATTCAAAAGACTATGTAGCAAACGTGCTTTTGCAACAATATCTCAACAAGATCACAATAAACCAAATGCATATGTTGAAAGGGCTTCAAACATTTTTGATAGGCCTACTTTGTTTCTTTGATGAAAAGAGTTGAATATGTTACGCATTTTGATTATCATTCACTGCAATAGTAGTAAGTAAAAACAGATTTTTGCTTCACAACACACTAGCACAGAGAGGCAAATTGGATCTTACGAATAGAGTCAGAGAACAACTATAGACAGAGGGATGCACTTGGGGTCAAGGATGTCAGTAATGAAGTTTTACATTGATTACGTTTTCCTTGAGACCACCTATTCAGGCAATGTATTGGGGATTAAAATCTTTCTGTGTCCCCACCCCCCACCTATCACCAACAAGCAAGGGTGTTGTTGATTGAGTAACCTTTATCATTCCCCACTACTGCAGTGACTCTCAGTTCATAAGGTGACCTTTACACTGCTTTCCTGAGGAAGTGATTTTATATCCGTCCCCCTCTTCTGCAAAGCTAAATGACCCATTTTGGGGAAGCGTGCCGTATTTTCGTCATGAGAAAGCAGTCATTTGGCAGTTTGGCAGTTATTATTTACAGAGTCCAGAATCTGGACTCTGTAAATATTTGGTTTGTGTCTCAGTGACCACTCGTCAGATCAATTTTGGTGGACTTTGGTATAATGCATGGAACTTTGCACTTATAGATTAATTTCTAGTTAAAAGCATCCATTGTCAACAGAACGGTGATCTGCACTTGGACACCTAGTGTATCCTTTAAATCTTGCTTCTCACCTCTTCCTCCATTTTTTCTTGTGTAATTACTTTTTAAAATTCGTCCTCAGATCTGCCGGTGATTGTGTGACCCATTGTGGGCAAGTGAGATAGGTTTAGGTTTCCATGGGATAAGAGTTAAGGTTAGAGTTTGCCCTCATTCACTTGAGCTCTTGTGGCATCGTTTACATTCAGTGATATGTGATTATCTGTTTTAGAAATGACAATAACATGCCAAATGTATCGATTATTGCTTGTGTGACTACAAGGCTCTATGACACTGTATTTGTGTGGATGTTGAACATCTATTCTTTGTTAATATTAAGAGAGTGATATTATCCAAGTCAGTCACGGGTCTATTTTATGCTTTAAAACATTCTTATTTAGAATAGCTTTCGAAATCATTTCTTAAGCCTTGATAAACGTACTTGAGGTTCAGGTTTGGCACAGTATAGCTATAAGGATATGATTTTTGGAGAGCTTTAGAAAAAATGCTTTTACTAATGTATTGGTAGGCAGTCTTTGAATTCTTATAGATTTGTACATTTTTTAAACATGAGATGCAGCCTTTATTGAAATTCGTAAACAAACTGTCGATATGGTAGGCTAATATGAATAATTGCAAATCACGTGGCGTGTGAATACAAAAGGGTATTGCAATATACTATATTTGTGTCAACAAAACTTTCCTTTAATTAAATCGGCACTCACTGCAAAATACCAATTAACTGCTTATTATGCCTTTAACATATTAACTCACATACATAGGTCTACTCCTGGGACATGGGCCTACCCTTATAGTTTACAACCACAACACGCTGTTTCTTTAAATACGCTATAACCCCGCCCACTGTCATTCTGGACCAATCCGCGGCACCTGGCACAGATACGTCTTTGAATTATGGTCCAATATTAACTCGCCTCTCAAGAACAGCAAGACATTAGCGGACCTCCTGCTTTTTTTTCTTAACTATCGCAATAGTCATCAAGCCTTTTAAGAAACGGGTGATGCGACGCACCACGTCTGACCACCAAAGACGACCCGGAATGTACAGACCGATGCGTGGGACTCTTGGGCAAGGTTCACGTTGAACCCGCGAATCCACGACGGCTCGTGCGTATGAGGTGGGTTTCAGAAAGCGTCCCTCTCTTCTCCTTCCTCTCCAGCCAAACAGACTGCGACAATGTCACGTTTCACACGGACTGCGTTCATGTAACGTTTCCCACAAACTGCGACAATGTAAAGCGTAACGTTCCACACAAACTGCGACAATGTAATGCGTAACGTTTCACACAAACTGCGACAATTTAAACCGTAACGTTTCACAAACTGCAACAATGTAACGTTACAACGTTACACCCAGTCGGAGGAGGGTCTGCTAAAACGTATCCATTCAGTCGTTCCCCAATGTTGCCCACGTCAGATAGGATTGATGATATTGCATACAAATGTGTTGTGTGACTGTTGAAATGTGTGTCTATTTCTCGGTTATGGCTGGTGAAGTCGTGTCCTATGGACGAATAATGTCATTCACTGGTAATACTTGGTAGGATAGGCTACATGTCAACTCACAGAGAACGTGTTGTATACTGTGGTCCACCTTTCCTATTTCTTAATGAATAGCCCATAGGTCTCTTCTCTACTCGTTACTGTGTTGTGAGGAACTGATGGCTTGCATGTATAGTTTCCTAATAATGCGTGGCATACATAACTGGGGATAATGGTCACCATTAACGTCAGCCTGACGCGTTAGTCCCCTTCATTTCCTTCATCTCGGGCTGGGTCGGTTAATAAGTAGTTGAATACCTTGGATTCACACTAATTTCCAGATTCGGATCGTTTTTTAAGAGAAATTATGTTTTTAGTAGGCAAATAACAGCTTGTCTTCGCTGGATACATCCCCGAAATCCCAGTCCGATCACTAACATAGCAGTACCATCAAAGTATATATTGCAGTCATTGGGCGCCACTGCAGCTGTTGGTGAGCATAGCGTGTGCGCCGGTTCGATGCCAAGAGACGGTACATCTGCTCTGTGCAGGTGGTTAGTTTAAAGACAGAAGTCTCGTTTATACCGATTGTTTCTTTTTTTTTCACTTGTCTGGCTTGGCCCTACAGTGACTTGGCTCCACAGCTGCAGGAACTCAAGTGTTTAGTATCTGGAACGATTGCCCTGATTTCCTGGTTTGAGGAAATATAACCCGCCATCGCATTGTAAGTATTATAAGAATCCGTTGTGATGCAGTCTTAAGAGCTTGGGCAGCCCAGCCGACTGTGAACCATTCGGCTGTCCAACAACTATTACCAACAACGAGAAAGTTAAATGACAAATTGTTTACTCTTTTATTATTCATGGCGAATCCCATCCTGCCCTTCTAATGTCATCATGCTCATGCTGTACCTATAGCTGGTCTGCGCAGACACCCCACTACACTCGTTCAGTTAATAGGCCTAACTACGAATAAGAATAACAACTTCAGCAGGAAACATTATTGGTTTTATCTTAAATAACATTTCAGATATATGGAATTGCCTTTTTCTTTCTGTGCAGTATTGATGTGGGCTGTGCACTTTAGATGAACTGTTCGTGGCTGCTGTCCTTACATGTGCTGCACATCGTAATCTCACAACACACACACACACACACACACACACACACACACACACACACACACACACACACACACACGTATGTGTCCTGCTGCTTGTTAACCAAGCCAATTCAACATGTGTGGTAATTTAGACAGTTGATAAGTGACGGCCACCCACCTTCATCAGAAAAGCTAGCAACACTGTGCAGAAGAATGGAGCGCAATGGGTTACGTTGACATATTTTGTTCATAGTATTTGTAGGTTTGCCTGGCGTGTTCACCTTGTGACTTGTTTCCTCAATGTTTGAACAATGTATTGTAACCAAACCTTCAATCCAACCCTTAGGGGCAGCTCCAATATTGCAAGTGAACACACAATGATGAACTTAGTGTAACAGGGTGCTGCCTTGTTGTATAAAAGGAGATAACATAACTTCAACCGTCAGAAACAAATGGCTATCGCTCAACCTTTTGTATGGTCCTCCTGTGGTGCGTAGTATCTTTTCTTTATTAATTTTGTTGATGACATGGTTCATGGCCCTATTTTCACCCTACTGTGCTTTGTCTGTTTGGGTAATGAGTGTGTCTGAGCTAAGTATTACTGTGCTGGTGGTGTTGGTGATTGGTCCAGCTGTTGTGGGTAAGCCTTGGAATGTGCCACACCATTGGACCCTAATGAAGGCGTATTGGAGGGTAATTAGCTTGAATGTATCAAGTGAGTGACCTATTAATGTGGTGCAGTGTGCTTGGTTTTGAACTATAACGTTTGCCGGACTAGGGAGATCTGGTGGTGTTGTTTGTTAACTTGTAACGACTGTTCTTGTAATATGTGTTGTATTTGGATATACCACTTGATGTTTGCGACTTCAAATATTAATGGAGATAATGTAAGGGATAAGTCGTGGACCCGCATCTCCCTCTGAGGGTTTATTTCGCAAGCAATCAATCTATTATGCCTATTGCACAGCTACTTACTCAAGAAATCAATAATTTCACACAAAATATAACACAGCAAAAATATTGTATCTATTTAAAAGTGATTGTATTGCTTTCACAAAACAGTGTTGTCATAGCAACACTGTCTGTCATTCACAGCAGTTGTGCTTTTCAGAATTGAGTATTAAACCATGCCATGTAATACATTTGATTTAGGAGGCTTTCTCTTCATGCAAACTGACAGGAGAAGTTCCCTGTTCCTTCCAGTTCTCCTGCTCTGCCCCTCTAACACACTAACCATCCACATCTTATTCACAAGCGCCTTGCAAAGCCTTATTCCTTCTCCCTGTGATGAAGTGAGGTTGAGGTGGTTGAGTTACACACACCCACACACCCCCTCACACCCCCCCACACCCTTTAATGGATCAATGGAAAAAAATATCATGTGAGAAGCTGGAGAAGAAGGCGGATACAGTATCAGTGATGGGAGAGAAGAGCCTCAATTAATTTAAACCCAAACACATTCTTTTATTTTAGCCCCCAGTGGAAAGGTGTAATATGAGCCTTGGCCGAACGCTAACCGCATCTGAAAAACACTACGTTAGTCCAGCTATCAAAACATTCCGCCACCTTTCCTGAAGCTAGGGTAAGGTTATTTTAGGTTCAATATTTTGTCATGTGTTGAAATTCAGATTAAAATTCAGACGCCAAGCAATAAATCAAATGCCCGGCCAATTGAAAGAATCTGGTATCTTGCTGTCACAGGCCTTTAATATGCCCCTCCAATCATTTTATTCACCCAGAATGAAATTGTAATATGGCATTCTTGTCAGTCTACCTACTGACCAGAGTTAGTATGGTCCACATGACCACAAGGCCATGCGGTCCTATTGCTAAAGCCAGCGAGCTAGACATAGGTTGTGGGAGTTGCTTTGTAGGAAGGGGTTGAATTTTTCGGGTTAGATACTTTCAAAATCCAGTGCACTCTGGCTGGTTCGTCCGTATTGCTTGCCCTAGCTTTTACATCATTGTCAACCATTATTTGCTTTTCTTTACTGATCATTCCAGTCCAAGGACAGAGGATTCTTGATAAAACCCTGGATTTTAATGTTTATGTTATGACGTCATGGTTTTGTACCGACCGATAGAATGGAGGTAATCTCTGTTTGCGCATAACTGTCAAAGATGGCTCGGTCCTGCCTAACTTCTGTTTCATGCTGGGTAGCTACTTTTCTCATTGGCGGGCAATAATGTTTAAAGTGATGCAGTGGAAAATGTCAGAGATTAAGGTCGAATCCCATTTCTTTGCTCAAAGGAAAATCTCAGCCCTAGCCCTCGCTGTTGCGCGTTCACGCGCCGTGGAGCCATGTCCCAATACCAGTTTAAAGGTAGCTTAAGGGGTAAGGGGGAGGGCTAACATCCCCTCAAAATTGAGATTTTCGATGGGCACCCTCAAAGCGCTTCAGTTGTGACTTGCTCCCACAATACCTTGCGAGAAAACGGAAAATTCAAGAAATATCCTAGACAAGATGGAGGGCGAAAAGATGCGACAGGATTTGAAAAACACAAATTTAAGTGTTTTCTCTGTAATAAACTATTAATTATTTTATTAATTATACTCTGCAGCCCGGCCGCGGACTCTCGGAAGATCTGGATATCATACGACATGAGCCCGGGGCAGCTCCCCGACCCTGGGCCGCCCGACCCCGGTCCTCGGCCGGGCTGCAGAGCCCGTGATAGGGCCCTGCAGCCCGGCCGTGGACCGGGCGGCCCGCGGTCGGGGAGCTGCCGGGCTCATGTCGTATGATCTTCCATGTTCTAGTGACTCCAGGTGAAAAATATACTAATATATTATATTATATTAGTAATATTATATAAGTAATGTTATATTTATCGAAATGTAGTTTCAATGCATGATAGACATTCGTTATAACCAGATACATAACCACCGCGGGTTGAATTGTCATGCACTAATCGCTAGTTAGCGAATTACCTCGCGATCTCCGCAACACAGTTCCATGTCAACACTTGCCCTATTTTAATGTCCCATTTCGCCCATTTGATTGGCATGTGGTGGGTAATGTGTTAGGGCTGTAGAAACGGACTCTCGGAAGATCTGGATAATCATACGACATGAGCCCGGCAGCTCCCCGATCCCGGGCCGCCCGACCCCGGTCCACGGCCGGGCTGCGGCCGTGGACCGGGCGGCCCGCGGTCGGGGAGCTGCCGGGCTCATGTCGTATGATATCCAGATCTTCCATGTTCTAGTGACTCTAGGTGAAAAATATACTAATATAATATATTATATTATATAATATAATAATAATATAACTAATATAATATATTAGTAATATTATATTAGTAATATTATATTAATATTAATATTATATATATTATATATTATATAAGTAATGTTATATTTATCGAAATGTAGAGAGAGCCTCAATTAATTTAAACCCAAACACATTCTTTTATTTTAGCCCCCAGTGGAAAGGTGTAATATGAGCCTTGGCCGAACGCTAACCGCATCTGAAAAACACTACGTTAGTCCAGCTATCAAAACATTCCGCCACCTTTCCTGAAGCTAGGGTAAGGTTATTTTAGGTTCAATATTTTGTCATGTGTTGAAATTCAGATTAAAATTCAGACGCCAAGCAATAAATCAAATGCGCTGACCAATTGAAAGAATCTGGTATCTTGCTGTCACAGGCCTTTAATATGCCCCTCCAATCATTTTATTCACCCAGAATGAAATTGTAATATGGCATTCTTGTCAGTCTACCTACTGACCAGAGTTAGATGGTCCACATGACCACAAGGCCATGCGGTCCTATTGCTTGCCACGAGCTTGTACATCATTGTCAACCATTATTTGCCTTGTCGTTACTGATCATTCCAGTCCAAGGACAGAGGATTCTTGATAAAACCCTGGATTTTAATGTTTATGTTATGACGTCATGGTTTTGTACCGACCGATAGAATGGAGGTAATCTCTGTTTGCGCATAACTGTCAAAGATGGCTCGGTCCTGCCTAACTTCTGTTTCATGCTGGGTAGCTACTTTTCTCATTGGCGGTCAATAATGTTTGAACAGTGAGAGCAAAGAAATGGGATTGGGCCTAAATGCCAGATTTGCATTAAGAGCACTAATTTTCTAACTACCGTAACCGTTGTAACTTCTAGGATGAATGCAATGTACTTAGCCGATCAAAAAACAGGCTGAACACAACGAGCCAGGGAGTTATTTCAAGAGTATTGTCCTTATTCTATTTGAATACAATATGTGCCAGACGATAAATAATTTGGCCACAATTTAAATCATGTCTTTTTTAACATTGTTTCTACCATGGAGTTTTTTTTTTTTCTCTGCTGAAATTTGTCATTGAGCAAGAGTGACAGAATATCTGATATTGCTTGGGCATTGTGAATTAATCTTAATGTAAAAAGAGAAGAGACGATGACATACGCCTTCCAAAAGGAGATAAATTAATGTGTACTGCTTTCATGTGGCTTTTTTTCCCCCTCTTCTTTATATCTCTAAGAAAAAGGAAAAAAAACCACACAGAGCTGCGTGTAGGAAGGACAGCCTGGGGGCTGCTATGGGCCTATTAGGATGCAGATGAGCTTGTCTCGGAGGCGTTCTACATGGTGATAAATGTGTCTGCACATTCTATTGTCACCTTGTGAAAACATCCTTTGGTGGAGGGGGTCTGACTCGCCGATAGAGGGGAGTTTGCTCAGATGTAATGACAACCACTTGGTTCCTCTGTTTAAACGGGCCCGCTGGGCAGGGGCCAGCTCATGTCGGAGCCGAAGGGGAAGCCGTTAGCAGAAGGCAGCGGCGACTTGGCCTGCTTGATCCAGACCGGAGACAGATGTCCTCAATGTCGCTTTCAAGCCTTTGAATTACACTGCAGTGCTTCGTGGTCTCACCCTGTTGACAAACATGCATAAAATATGGATCCATAGCTTCTACACCAGCCAGCTGAAATTACACCGACTGACTGAGAGAGATTGATATTACGGATGGAGTAGTAAAAAAAACAAAAACTTATTGGAATACAGCCAAGGTCTACCATGGAGCTGTGCTTCTGAGAAAAATATGCATAATTGGTCTCCTAATGCATGCATACAAACCTTGTGTTAGGACTTATCGTCATGAGTGAGGTTGGAGAACTACCCTCTTAAACTAAGAGGTTTGAGTTAACAGATTTGTGCTGACATGTGTGTGAGGTCGCCAAACAGCAAGGACAAATGAGTAGAACTGCAGCTGCTATCTTAAACTATCGATCCTGGAACTGCTGATGATCAATTTAGACGACTCAGCCTGGAAATGTTGAAACTTCATTTGACTATCAATCCTGGAATCAACCATGCTGCTTTTTGTTTAACTGCCACTTCTCACGGATTCGCCAAAGGCTGTAGTTATTTCAGTCTATTTATATCTCACTTGTGAAGTACAGCAGTGACCGTGTCTGTGTTTGCAATCATCTGCATTTGTAAGAGTGTGACTCTATGTAAAATAAACAGGAAGTTACACATCTCTACACGTGTGTGTGTGTGTGTGTGTGTGTGTGTGTGTGTGTGTGTGTGTGTGTGTGTGTGTGTGTGTGTGTGTGTGTGTGTGTGTGTGTGTGTGTGTGTGTGTGTGTGTGTGTGTGTGTGTGAGAGAGACATACACATAACCTAGCCATTCAGAATATAAGTATTTATTGCTTCCCATAGACCGCCTTTTCATGCTGCTATCTTTGTTTTTTGTCTTTCTGGTCAGATGTTGTTATTCATATGCATCTCTATTACTTATCTGCACAGTGATTCATTTTACCATAGTATAGGTAATTATTTAAAACCACTGGGTTAGCAATTCTTATTCAATAGTTACTTTTTTATTGCCTGAATATGCATTCATATCTTGCTCTATGGTGGGAAGTTCTTGCAAACCTCTAGTGCATAGGGAAACTGGTTCTGGGTTTCATGTGCTTAACCACCAGCTATCTGGTCCTGAAGACAGCGCTGCTCTGATTCTTAGCATGCAAAGCCAACCCAATGTGGTTTGTATGTGCTTACAGTGGGATTTGAAGTGCTATGTTAAAGTATGCAGCTCACCGGCTTGGGGAGTGAGTGGCTGGCCGACGGACAAATTAGAGACTGAAGACTGCAGTGTTGTTTCTGTCAGCACTGGAACATAAATGTAGGATATGTAGCATGATGCATAACCCATAGGGTTTAAAAACAGGTTAGTCACAGCTTGCCATGATTTACCTGTTTTGTAAGCCAGACAATCCATTCCGTGCATCAGGGTGCAGCACATGGGGCATGGGACTTGTTTTATTTTGGTGTGTGTGTGTGTGTGTGTGTGTGTGTGTGTGTGTGTGTGTGTGTGTGTGTGTGTGTGTGTGTGTGTGTGTGTGTGTGTGTGTGTGTGTGTGTGTGTGTGTGTGTGTGTGTGTGTGTGTGTGTGTGTGTGTGTGTGTGTCATTCATTGAAGCTTACCCAGGTTTAATATTTTCTTTTTCTGCCGTTCTTTAGGCCTCATGGAGTTAGGGACTCAACGACTGTTGTGCACCAGGGATCTTGGTCCACACCTGGTCCACAGAAGCAAACCTTGACACCGGGTGGGAACCATCAACACTCTGCCTTGTTCCATCCCCCTCCCGCTCCCATCCACATTCTCCCTCTTGTGAAGCAAAGTTGTCCAGTCTGCCCCAACGCAGCCCACCTGTGGACCTGAAAATGCTGGGGAAGCTGAAGCAGAACATGCTGGTGGCCTGCCTGGTCATTAGCTCCATCACGGTGCTCTATCTAGGCCGCCACGCCATGGAGTGCCACCACCGCTTCGAGGAGCACAGCCAGCCGGGCGGCGTCCTCCCGCTGTCTGCGCTGGGGGGCAGCATGCGGACCACCCTGAGGACGGGCCAGAACCTGAGCACCCCTTTCATCTACAATAAGGACATGCCACTGGTGTTCATCGGTGGGGTTCCCCGCAGCGGCACCACGCTCATGCGAGCCATGCTGGACGCCCACCCTGAGGTGCGCTGCGGCGAGGAGACCCGCGTCATTCCCCGCATCCTGGCCATGAAGCAGATGTGGAGCCGCTCAGGCCGGGAGAAGATGCGCCTGGACGAGGCGGGTGTCACGGACGAAGTGCTGGACGCTGCCATGCAGGCCTTCCTCCTGGAGATCATCGTCAAACACGGCGAGCCAGCCAACTTCCTCTGCAACAAGGATCCGTTTGCCCTGAAGTCGCTCTCCTACCTGGCCAAGATCTTCCCCCAGGCAAAGTTTGTGCTGATGATTCGCGACGGACGCGCCTCGGTCCACTCCATGATCTCGCGCAAGGTGACCATCGCGGGGTTTGACCTGGGCAGCTACCGGGACTGCCTGACCAAGTGGAACCGGGCCATAGAGACCATGTACACTCAGTGCCTGGACGCATCTGACAAGTGTCTGCCGGTGCATTATGAACAGCTAGTCCTGCATCCTGAGAAATGGATGAGGACCCTGCTGAAATTCCTTGACATTCCCTGGAATGACGCTGTGCTCCACCACGAGGAGCTCATCGGGAAAGTCGGAGGGGTGTCACTCTCGAAGTAGGTAGAACTTCAACAGCCGGTTTGTTTTTCAGCAGCTGAGTTATTTATTTTTTTTTTTTTTTGACTGTAGATAGCTTAAATATGATATCTAGGGGTAAAGTTCCAGGAAGGATTTCACAAAGGAAATAAACTTCCTGTTATTTGAATGTTGGTGAATGTCAAATGGGAGCATGAGAAAGCAATGGAATGTGTACACTATCATGCAGCTTTAAACCCCAAGCTGAAATGAATTGAGGTAGTCTAGCCTTTTGCACTCCCTGATGATGACATGGCAGTCTTCCATTTACTTACTTTCCATTAATAAGTCTGGCATGATGGTGCCATGGCGTCATAGTTTACATGAGTTGAGCAATACGTTGAAGCGATTTCAACAGCAAATATAACCGCAAGCGGTGATTAACAGGGTCTGAGCAAAACTAAAAGTCAAGAACACAATATATGGAAGATTTATAAATATGACGTATCATTTTGAAGGGTAGATGTTGATGACCCTAACCCTTGATGCAATACTTTGCCTCGGCTTTCAGGTGAATGGGCTGCAGAGCAATGGCCAAACATCATGTTGTCTTACACATCATATCATTAGCAGATGATTGTGAATAAGCTGCCATGTCAGCTTAAGCTAGAACTTCTGCATGTGTTTATATGCAGGGTAAGTGTGCAGGTCAATGTGCTTAAAAACGTCACAGCCATCAGTTGTTATTAACATAAGCCCTCAGGACTTTCCCTGCCACTTATGCGTCACCCGTATTTGACTGGTGAATTGATCAGACTAGACCACATTCCTTGTCCACATTCCTTTCACAGTATGGCTTCCCAAAGTTTCATTTTGTGTGTGTGGTTGGAACTAATATTCCGTTTCCACAATGTCCTTGGGAGTCTGCCGTCATCTTAGATAAGTCAATGGTCAATCTAGCATCTTTGTAAGCAGCAGACTGGTTCCCGGCCTGAGTCACAGTGGTTAGTAGAGCCTGAACATTGCCTGAATTGTCAAGAGGGCTCCTAGCTGTAGGACACATTCCTTAATCATTCCCCCCCCCCTCATATCCCTGACCTATGTCAGCTTTGTTTTGTTTTTTTAAGTTTTGGGGAACCCCAGCCCAACCCCCATTCCTTCTTTCCTGCCACGTAGCACTGGAGGCCCATGGAAGATCCCCACAGAGACCTTTGGATCAGGTTCTCTTATTGTCTCCGTATGAGAACATTTGTGTTCTCATAACTTTATATTAATCAGAGCAGAGTTAAAGAACAGCTAAAGGTACTGTTTGACCCCAGTCTAAACTGGTAAAATGTGCTATTTCTAGCGAGACGTCAGGATATTTTGCAGACACATTGTCAAACTGTATTTGATAGCTATCCAAGGCAATATAAGATATCAGACTATATTGTAGCATTGCAGAGGTCAATGCCATCCTTGCATCTAAAACATTCAAGTAAAATCAAAACGGGCAGTGTCTCTTTAACACCATATTCCTCCCATCTGTTTTCATGTGGGGCATTTTTACAATTGGTTTCATATTGCATTATTTCCTCTTATTTTTGGTTGGCTTTGTGCAGCCTTCAGGCCATTTTCTGCATTGTTAGAAATTCTGGGTTCAGCTATGCATCAGCTCCAGATTGATGGGACAGAATTTGAGGCGAGACTGTGTTGTATGAAGTCCTACAATTTCACTGCACTTAGACTGGCTGAAGAAGATCCCTTTAAGTGTCTTATTCCTTTATCAGATAAGGCTTTCTTTAAATGAGCAGCCAGAGTGCCATTCAAAAAGAGATACCATGAGAGATGGAAAAGAGTAATTGGTATGTTTTTTATATCTGATCAGCTCAAATAAATATAAGCTAGAGTTAATAATGGCCTTCTCTAGTTGCAAAGCTAGCGAATAAGGGACGCCTGCCATCTAAGTTGTAATCTTTCCAAGTGTTAAGTTTAAGTTGATGATTAACAACAATTAGTTTTATGATGTGAAAATCCTTGCCAGAGGGGAGACGCATCTGAAAAACATTGCCGATGAGGTCATTGGAATGGCAGTGGAGCTGGATGTAATGGCATCAACTGCTCTTCCAAATACTGCTCATATGAAAACTATGGTGTGGCAGCCATTATGATTTCAGCCTTTATTTATTTTCTACTTCCTCTTCGACTTCGATTATCAAGTTATCCAATCAATTTATTTCTGTATCCCTCTCAACTGAGCATTGATGCGAAAGGGTCTTCAAGCTTTGAAACACTTTATTGTAAATCTCTTTGAATAACACAATTCAGTTATGAAATAAATTACAGCACAGAACGCAGCATCTTGCCCCTATTATCAGATGACTCACTGAAACACAGATGTTTCCAACTTAATGGTTTTAGCATGTTTTGGAACATATGCAAACCACATTCACATTTTTAAGTCAGTGGTGTACATGGATTCGGATTGCCTTCTCAGACCTACCAGAAATATTTAAGATTATTTTGTTCAATAGTTAAATAGTATACAATATTCTTTTATATTAAATAGGGGATTTTGCTTCTTATATTTTGTTTCTAAGTGGTTGGATGCCATTGATTATACCGTATGCAAAAAAAAACATGGCCATTATGGTTTGACTTTTGAATTAAATGATGATCCTCCGCACTATTAAGATTCAATGCTTGTACTGGCTACAATTGTCCATGCTGAATAGTTGTCAATGCTTGATGACTGGATTTTAGAAATGAAAGCCATAACCTAAAGGCAAAACACATTGATATCTTGCTTTTATGCAAACTAATAGCCTGGGAAATGAGATGGCCTCCCACAAACTCGAATTACTTCAGTCATAGCCTTGTGTGAAAGCCCTATTGCAGTAACTTTATATGCTTCATAAAAGTTGTTATATTTAGTTTTTCAACTTTCCATATGCCAGCAAGGTTCAATTTGATAGGAATTGAGTACTTTCTACTACAGGTTGTTTGAGTGGAAGGTTAATCCTGCAAATCATGGAAGTGCTTTGGCGCTCTTGTTAAGGTGCTGTCTGCCGTGGCATTCCTTCGACTCGATGAACTATGGAGTCCTACAAGTACTCTTCAGTGCAGCTTCTGCAGCCCACAAATTAACCATAAGAGCCCTCGAGTCTTATGGGCAGACCAAATCGACCTTGTGTTGCCGTCTCACAAATCCTGCAAACCACAATACACTTCAAAAGCTGGTGTACACAGTTTAATCGAATCCCATGGATTCTACCTTAAAATTCCGTAACAGTGGAAACGTAGAAAAGTTGTGATCCTGGCAAATCTCGATCCTTTGTCTCCATCCTTCATCCACAAACAACATAAAGGCATTGGGCATCAAGACAGTGACTGTCTTGGGCACAAGAATAAGAGGCCCTTTCACATGTCCATATATAATGTCCTTTTTATAAGATTTCATAAAATATTAATACACTGGGACCTTGACCAGAGCTTTCTGAGCCGGAACTAGACACCGAAGACATTGCCATTGTTATGAATGTATCCATAACACATTTAGCCAAGCAGAGACAACAGAAACAACCAGACTGAACTCTTGAACTGTGCCTCAAGATTGGGAGTTAACGTCGTTCAAGTTTAAAAAATAAAAATAAAATAATGCAACAAAGTAATCAAAGTATCATTGACAAGTAGGGGTACCATTTTGACGCGAAAAGCAGAGGAGTGCAGGTAAATCCAAATAGATTTTCTTGGGTACGGTAATTATAGATGTATATATGCGACAAGATACATTTTTCTATTGCTGCAGATAATCTGATGCAACATTGTTGACAGATTTAGGTTTGCTGTAGGTTTGTAACTTAGCCAAAGATATGTTTTATGTACTTCTCTGTATATCTTTATTTTCTTCTAATGATGATTGACCATATTATATTTAAAATTAAAGCAAAGACCTCTAGGGAAAACCATTGTTCAAGCATATATAAGGCTTTTGCATCCAGCAATGCTCAAAATATTTCTGAAAAGAAAACCAGTGGTAAAGGTTATTTTGTATTTTCTGATTGGTTTTATTAAAACGGCCTCTCCATTCTATTGCCGTGGTCCACAACAATACCCACTAAATGGATCCTAATATAATTTCCTGAAGGAGGAAATCCATGCGTCGTCTCTCCAGGGCATCCCACTGGCGCCCCATCTCTGCCCAGAGCCCATAACGGTCAACCCCCATGACACCTGATGAAGAGTGCCTCTAATTGACCTGCTCCAACCACCGCCACCTCCCCCTCCCCAGTGCTGCTCTGCTCCCAGGTCTCTATCTGCGTGGAGCATCTCTCCGAGTGGCCGGCCGTGCTCCAGACCACGGCCTGTAGCGTTACCATCAATTACTCGGCACTGATTGAGTAGACGCAGCGCCTGGCCGGGAGACCCGCTCCATTACTGGGCCATCAGCGTTCCGGTTCCCTCCTCCCGTTTGTTCCTCACAAGCTCCCTCTCCCCTGTTTACGATAACAATCTCTCTGCCATCCCGCTGCGTCTTATCAACCCTGGGCGATGCAGAACTCCACTTTGGTTGGGAAAACCCAGACATAAATAATTGACATGCCAGAGTACATTAAAAGCGAGTGCCCTGAAGAGGGAGGGTCATGTGACCAGAGGTAGAATATATTTTTATTGTCATTAAATTGGATTGAAGGTTTTGAGGAGAAGTGGGTGTGTGTTACTTTCATGTCTAAGACTGCACATGATGTGAATAATGTAGACGCGAGCAGAGGTCAGTGGCCTGGTGTCTTTGGCTTCTCTACTTGGTGTTAAAGGGATCAAAGTTATTGCTGTTACTATGGTTGATGCATCCCTTGCATATTTTACTTATTATGTTGTGCTGCAGCAATACTTAGTTATGTATTTGTATGTATTGACGTTGTTTCAAAAAATTGGACAGATTGCCTGCACTGATTTAAAATCTAGTAAAAAAAAAACCTATCTATCAAAAGACATTACTTTTGTACCCAAGGAAATGTGTACATTTGAGTGTATACATTATACTTGAATGTACTTTTTATATACAAGGTGTATTGCGTTTGTTATTCTTTTTAATGAATGCTGTTCAAAGCACATTGTCGTGTCATGGAATAGGTCCTTGTGATGCTTAATAGTCTTCTGCCCCAGGACCTTTTTCAAATTTACTCCATCCTTTTACCCCCTCCCTTCGGTCACGCAGTGATCATCTGGAGCTTGTTGTCTGCCAAAGTGTAATGCTGACCCTGACATTTCACTGAACACAGTGAAATGTCATGCTAACCTTTTGTCAGGCAAAACAAACATGGAATCTTCATGCAATTGTAAACATTACAAATTTGATTGGTTAGCAATTGTCGATAGTTGCCCAAGGAGATGATCAGAACATTTCAAACTAATCTGCATTTGCCCAGCTTAGTCTCCATCAGTTTACGTCTCCGTATCGGCACTCATGATGAGGTCTTATCAGGCTGGTCTCCCTCCATCTCTACCAGCACACAAGTGGATATTTGGATCGCAGCCCGCCTCTTAGAAACGATTTCCACTGTTCTCCTGAGATGAAGAAGTCGGTTTGCTCTATTAATCATGCAGGAGAGACTCTTCCTGCACAGTGTAAAGATTAAATTGCAAAGTAAATGGATTAGCGGGAAGTGAATTGCTATGTGGAGGTATACGGACAGGGCAGATGGATGGAGAGGTGTGTATGCCTTTGTGTAGTGCATGTTAGTCTCTGGTTGAGAGAAATCCACCCAAAGACTGAAATAAAAGTTAACACTGTTGTGTAAATGTCTGTTCATATTAAGATTGCCTTTATGGTTGCCCTATAAAGGAGCCTTTTACTTCAGAGTAACGGCATTCTGCCATCTGGTGAACGAAAAAAACAGACTTTACTAGATCTGCAATCTAGTTCAACGACTCTGTACAGAGATATGGGGCCAAACCCACCAAATTGATGGATCAGGATGTCCCTGCCTGGGACTTTTTATTTTTTTGTACATGTCCCATATGTGCTTGTTGTAAGCATTTTCAATGATTTTTCTTTTATTCAAGCTGCTGTTTTAATATTGTTAGCTTTGTTAATTATGCAGGTGCCAGGTGACCTATCCTTTAACCAGCTTGTTCTCAGTAATGCACAACAGTAGTGTTGCCCCCCCATTAGTTGTAGCCTGATTCCATTATGTCTAATGTACTCTCTTGTGAGTAAGCAGAGTGGTTAGTCATGGGCATCATTGGTTTAAATGATGTCCAATAAGAAATAGGTTAACCTTGCTCTATCCCAAAAACAAAGGCGGTAGCCTTTCACTTTCCAAATCCAAACGCCTGCTTAGTAAATTATCCATGTTGGCTAATTTCTTGTCTAATTTTTTTACGTTTTCAAGCCATTTTATATAAAAAAAAGAATCATGCAAAATCAGGCCCCTATAGTTGATGGTATAGGCCAGGGAAGAGCTCAGTATTTGACTTTTTTCAAAGATTATATTTTTTGCATTTTTGTGCTTTATTCATGAAGATACAGTGATTTAGAAGGGAAGGTATGGGAGAGAGCGCAGGTAATGCAGCAAAAGAGGAATCCAAAGGTTCCGCAGCAACCTGAATCCTCAGGTCGCTGCGATCCGGACTGAGCCTCATTGGTGGTACGCGCTCTATCGCCGGGGAGCCACCCCATTTGCTTTGATTTAAACTGGAAGCAAGCAACTGCTCAAAAACATAAGAAAAACATAAAGAAGGAAGTGATGTCGGGAGGGGCGTTTATCCACTGCCTGTGGGGAAGAGGCTGCCAGGAAGGCCATCTTTAATTGTGCTTCATGATCCTATCAAGGTCCAATTAAAGCTATGAGCAGCTAGGCGGTCCGGAGTTTGTTTCCATAATTTGATTCGGTACAAGACACGCACTATAATAAGCAGTATTTGTTAGCTATGATGTTAATGTAGGAAGGCGTTTTTCACTTGATGTTTGGTGTGAGATAGTTTGCCATGTCATGCATCTTTCTACATGCATTATATTTCATCACATCTTAATTCTTTACTGTATTGTCCTACCGCATTGGTCACATCAATCATTGTTTTAAGCGTCTGGCCGAGGATCAACCTACTAAATCAAGTATAAGAGGAAGCCCTTTCCACTTACAATGAAACACCCCTCTTGAACCCTAAAGTTTTGGTTGCGTGTTCTCGCCCACGCAGGGTGGAGAGGTCCACAGACCAGGTGATCAAGCCGGTCAACGTGGAGGCCCTGTCCAAGTGGGTGGGAAAGATGCCCACGGACGTGCTGCGGGACATGCCGGCCATTGCCCCCATGCTAGCCCGACTGGGCTACGACCCCCATGCCAACCCCCCCAACTATGGGCGACCTGACCAAAAGGTCCTGGACAACACACGAAGGGTGAGTAGAGGGGTAACAAAACATCGAGATGTACATTAGAACACCGCTTTCGTCGCCTCCTAGGCATCACGCTACCCCGATCTTTGAGCCCCCTCTCAAGATCTTAGCAGTGGCAGACACAGAGAAGTGTGATTAAAACCAAGAAGCCATCGATTTCCGTGCATGCACTCTGTTCCCGCAGCCACGTCCTTGCCACATGTCAGCCCATTTTCTGAGCGATGGTGAAGGCGGTGTCTATTTTTAGGCGAGAGATAATGTTTTATTTAATCTTTTTTCTCAAGCGGAGCTAT
Source organism: Melanogrammus aeglefinus (assembly GCA_900291075.1). Classification (NCBI taxonomy): domain Eukaryota; kingdom Metazoa; phylum Chordata; class Actinopteri; order Gadiformes; family Gadidae; genus Melanogrammus; species Melanogrammus aeglefinus. Next base: position 178,781 of record OLKM01000443.1, read on the forward strand.
CAGGTGACCTTGCCCCCGCTGCCCAGGACCTTGAGTTTCATACATCTACGCATGATTATACTGTTTCTTGTGTACTTTCATCTTTTCCCTTTTGTCACGCTACTAGTTCCTGGGGCTTCATCACACTTTTTGCCAAACTGCTGGCCCTTAGTGAAAATGCAAAGGCGTGTAAAATGGACAGTATGCTTTACATTTAAATACATTTGTTCAAAATGTTTCCATTTAAGCTTCTAGCGGTTTTGGGTGGAAATAACCATGTGTGGTGCATATCTACAAATTCAACGTTAAAATGTATTTTATATGGCTGCTGCTGAGTTGACTGCCCCTAGGAATTCTGGGTAATGCCGACACTTGCCAAACAAATCCTGGCTAGAGCAGCCTACTATTGGCAAGTCAATTCTATGACGCTATGCACTCTTTCAAGTTCTTGTTCCTACAGCATGTTTGTGTTAAATGGCTGGCGTCCATGAAAGATTAGTTGTCTCTAACTCCTGGAACGGACAGCTACAGAGCCGTGGAGGGAGTGAGGCAGAGAAGGAAAGCGAGAGAGAGGAGAGGGTATTAAGCACCTCAATGTGCTGGCTCTCGGGCATCGTGTGTGTGTGTGTGTGTGTGTGTGTGTGTGTGTGTGTGTGTGTGTGTGTGTGTGTGTGTGTGTGTGTGTGTGTGTGTGTGTGTGTGTGTGTGTGTGTGTGTGTGTGTGTGTGTGTGTGCCCAGTAAATGTGCACATGTAGTTGTTTTTTGGTCTGCAGTACTTCCCGTTGCGTTGACACATCCTCATTCCTCACACACACGACGCCCTAATGTTGTACACATGCGTACAGACCGCTCTCCGTGCTTGCATATCTCGACTGCACTCATTATCAGTGGTCGCTTTCGGTGCAGATGCGTGTCCTGTTGTCGTGTTTGTGTTTGTGTGGTTTCTCGGAGGGGGCCATCATCTGTTTTCCGTCCGATGCTGGTTAGAAATGTGTGGCAGAACTGGGGTGTTTTGACGTAACCGCTACACATGAGGAAATCAAAGGGCCCATGGCCTTATATAAGTTGTGCTACGAATGTCAAATGTTTTTGTTTGTGGCTTCATGAGCATTCAACAATAACGATGGTTATCCACTTTCATCATGTGGCATTAATGAAATATGTTTCGTAGCTTATAGCCTGGAGCGGCATGTGTACAAGCATCATAATCATACATCATACTCGGGTGATATGAAATCATGGGGCTTTCACAGTGTGTGTGTGTGTGTGTGTGTGTGTGTGTGTGTGTGTGTGTGTGTGTGTGTGTGTGTGTGTGTGTGTGTGTGTGTGTGTGTGTGTGTGTGTGTGTGTGTGTGTGTGTGTGTGTGTGGGGAGAATCTCGAGGTGCAAAGTTTGTTCTCCCTCGCTCTCGTGTGTTTCTGTGGAATGTGTTGCCGCAGCAACCAAGGCAACATTGCATGCTTCTTTATCTGTTAGAGAGAGAGAGGGAGGGAAGGAGAGAGAGAGAGACGTCCCCGTTCTGCCTGAAGGAGACGCCAAGGGCTTTTACTGGAGTGCCCTTCAGCCTCCACCCTCTGGTCCCTCAGACAGCGCCTGGCATGGCAGACAGACTCGGGGGACCCACTCACTCACCAGAACAAGTAGATTATAGCCCTCCCTCCCCCTGCCTCCTCCATCCCCCCTGCCCTCTGCTTCTCCTGACCCCGTATTGGTGGCACATCTAATGGCGCCCAATGAGCAGACGGATCAAGCAAGCAATGCAACAAATGTTGTATTATCTCAATAAATCATTATAAATTAGCTAGATATATTGGATTTAAGGTTATATTTTATTATATTTATTGTATTGGATATTGCAGTTGGTGTTTGACAATGGCACCATGTGCGATAGAAGTCGGCACAAGGTAGGCCCTGGGTTGCTCAGGGTTGTCAATAAACATGCATGGAGAAATGAGTTGGTAGAGTGCAAACTAGCTGCCTCTCTTGAAATCTGCTAGGCTCTAATATCAAATGCAGTATACTTGGAATTAAAGAAGGACTGGGTAAGTTTCTCTTTGGGCCTCTTTCTGTTTGCAAAGTGATCACACAAACATCTACATCACTATAAAATGCCTGGAGTGGAACCAGAGCATATTTATTTTTCGGTGAGCTTACATACAGAGACCATGAGGGCAGCGTGTGTATCATGTTTTAGTGCTATTGAGCTCAAGCTGAGGCATGGAAGTCACTAGGTCCGGCTAGACAGGGCGACGGCGTGCGAATCCCAGCTGTGTTCCATCCTCAGTGGCCATCCACAACCCAGCAGTGTGCATCCTCATGCGATAGGTCTAACCCCTACCTGCTCATGGATGCTATCCACTTAATCACAGACAGCTAAAAGGGGCATTTTAGGTCCAATTTTTCAAATAACTAAACATCTGCCATAATTTTTCCTTTCGGCATGGCACCATACTGTGGATCACTGAACTCTTCCAAGTCCCCACTCCAAAGCCAGTGTGCAATGCTGTACATGCACGGGCCATCTGTGTAAACCATCGGGACCTGGGTCTGGTCAGCAGGCCCCAGCTTCTGGCTCCCAAGTGTTGCACTGCATTCAAAGGAAACCACTAACCCTTACCATGGCTGCACCACATATGGAGAAACGCTCTCTGGAGCCGCCCGGCACACTTTCCCCTGACACACGCATGTTCCTTACCCAACCGTCTCCCCTGTCTGGGCAGCCACTCTGAACCAACGGCGTGCAGAGTATGGTCGGGCCGCTGTACGCGCTCGTGTGCGTGATCATAAGGTTAAACATTTAGAGAGAGAGAGGGCGAGACTAGAGTATCTCATTTACTGCCCTCTCATCCTGCTTGTTTACAGTTCTTATGGTTTAGACCCATCCGGATAAGAGGTAATCCTTAGAAGCAGTCTGCCTTGGTGCTCTGGTTAAGTCTGGCTTATCCAATCTCCCCCAACCCCTTTTGTTGATTCTAGTGTGGCATTTTTTTCTAGAATAATCCATAGATGACGGGGGGGGGGGGGGGTGCTGTGTGTGTACGCGTGTGTTTTTTTTTTCCAATAAAAGTAGTACATCAGTCAGAGCTGACATGTTTTGTCTCCATGATGTCTGGCGTGTCATGGGGGGGGGGGGGTCCAACATTTCAACTGCTAGGATTGTTTAGGGAAATAAAATATCATTATTATCGAAGGCCAGCTTTTTATAGTGAGTGGAGGAATCAAAACTTGCTTCTCCATAATATGGCCGAACATTTTTGTTGTTTTAAACGATACTTCTCAGTAAGTCTTGTGTTAAGGTCTTCCTTGCAGCGGAGATTCTCTGATCGGAAAGTCGTAGTCAACGGGTCCACAAAATGGTTGATGGGGCTCAATCCAGCAGCCCAGGGCTACCGGGCGGCGTCCCTCCCTGGCAAACAGCAGGGGCTTATGGACCGGCTCCAAAAGTCGCAATCAATTGTTCTTTAAGTGGCTTTTGCAGTTGTTCCAAATCCCGGGTGAGAAATGGATATTGGAGATCAATACGTCGTTGGTGTCTCTCGAAGCAACAATAAAATTAATAATAGTTGCGGGGGATAGGAGTAGCCATATGTGGGAGGTGATGGGTGTCTCTTGATAACATGGCTGGGCTTCGGCCTGGGATGTTGATGATGGCACGTCCTCGCGAGGTGTCCGCTAATCATCTGGTATTGATCTCTGGGCCCATGCCTGTTGTGATCATCATTGCTTGGCTGATGATACTTGTTGGACTCCTGTACTTTGACTGGATACATAGATATAGTGCTCTGCGAGGCTGGTGGATGCAAGTAAGCCCACAGTTATAGGTCAGTTCAGGCCATTGCTAAACCAATGGTGGCCCAAAATAGTAGCTTTGGTCAGGGTGTGGACCCAGCTGCAAGTGGGTGTTTGAAGCTTTTGAACCGTAACACTGTATTCAGGTTAAGATAAATCCAGGTCACCAACGGGGATTCCTTGGTTGGAAGGCCTGTGTTGCTTGTAGCTTAGCGCACTGCGGTCCCCTCAAACAGCCACCACACCAGATGCTGCAGATGGGCTGATTCCCCTTATTGACTCCTAATGGACTTCCTTCCCTAAGGACTGTAATCTTTTAATGCCAGTCACCACTGCCTTTACCACCGTCACAGTCCCGTAAGCTGATACATAATGGCCAGGGTCAAGCAAGAAAGATTGCACTGATGCCCACTGCCTATTTCTATTCAAAACCATCTATTAATATGCTAATCCTGCATTAAGCAGTAAAATAACATGAGAAGGTTAACACTGCAATATTTAATGAGTTATTTCCTGAGTTTATTCATGCGTTCCTGGGGCTACAAACATAACACATAACATGTTTAAATCCAACATCCAAAGTATTTGAATGTTCAATTATATCCAAATATTTGATCCAAATGTTCTCAATATGGTGGATTTAGCTTTGAATGTGAAACGTTTATGGTTAGCTGGGGATGTTGGCCATCTGTGTGTGAGTGTGCACGCGCCCCAAGGCAATGTAATGGGGCATAAGGAGATTACAAGCTACAAATCAACGCTTTTCCCTGCCATGAAGATGGGCACAATCTGAACTTTATTATATGTCAGCACACCAGATTGTGCAATCTCAACTTTGTTTCCCCATCAAATGTCTTTGTGGATTCTCTTTCTGTATGAACATGAAGTGGATAACCTTTTTCTGTTCTGAGGGAAAACCTAGTGAAATGTACTGACTGGTAGGATGGCACGAGACAACCCTACAGCTAAAACAACCTCCTGCAAAAGGTGCCCGCCCAAACGTTGTCACTTTTTCCAAATGCTTTGCGGTGGAATGGCTGCCATTTTGGCCCGCTCAGCAGAGAATGTTTGACTCATAGAATTTGCTAGGTTTAGTGCCAAAAACAGATCCACTGAGCAACAGTATCCCGATACCCCCCTGACTAGACGGAGGCACGGGGCCAGCGTCGGTGTCTGTACTAGAGTGGTTCTATGCAGGGAAGGGACTAAAATAATGAGCGCACTTTAACCAAATGCAAAGATTAGTTGAATAATTACAATTATCAGAGGCAGGACACATGGTGATGATGTGTGTACGGTTCACCATTTGGTGAATACATCACGTTATACGTCCCAGTCCAGATCTCTCTTCTAGACTTTGGGAGAGATGACTAGGGGCTTTAGTGCTCATCTTTCTTGAAGAGAAACCTGATACCAACATATTGTCACCATGGTGATCACGTTTGGACAACTCCTGAGAGAAGGGACACATGGAGGAAGCTGTGACATAATGGAGAAACTGGTGACACATTGGTTTCACACCGGATTATGTTAGCTGGTAAAGGTATCAGTTCTGTTGTTCAGAAAACACCCTGTACCATCTTCGGTGGTGACTGCTACCATTCCCGCAGTCAATTTCTATAAAATCCTTGGTTGTAATTTTCAGGATATGGCAAGATAACATGCTGGAATTACTGCAATTGGAAAACATAGAGGGTCTTTCCAATTTGTAAATTTTGTCCATACTTCGATTTAAAAAGCTGTGTCACTCACTACATGATCCGCTAAGCCGCTGTACGAAAAGCTTCATGTTTCACAGTGGTTTACATTTCCCTCCTGCATGTGTTTACACACCAAAGTCTGCAAGGAATAAATAGATTAACTCCTTGTGAACTTTGAGAATGTCTCGAAGGTTTGGACAACAAAGCATCAGATGCCAGTGCCTCCTTCGTTGTGTGAGCTTGTGCCGTTAATCTTAAAGCATTGTTCCAACATAAGGAAACGCATTTACCAGCATTTCGATACCCTATTCACACAAATACCCCCAAAGCGTTGATTTACTGTTAAAGGGGACATATTATGAAAACAACACTTTTCCTGGGATTTGTGATGTTGTTTTTGGTCTCTGGTGCTCCCACACGCTTTCAAACTTTATAAAAATTCTGTACATGATTTTTTTTGGGTGAGATATGGATTTCTGAAAATACCCCGCCTACAGGTACCAAAAGAGCGAGTCAGTTTCGGCTCCCCCTGCTACGTAGGAAGGGGGCACAGTTGAATATTGCCTCCCACTTCCCCACTCCCCTCCAATCAGAGCATTGCTACTTGTGGCCGCCACTCCCCCTCCAATCAGAGCATTGCTAAGATTTTGTGGACCAGCGGACGAGCAGCTCCGGCGGGGGGGGGGGGGGGGTGGGGGTGGAACTCGGTGGCAGCTCGGCTCCGGGAGGACAATCCCTTTCTCTGCTGGTGGCACCGCTGGAGCTGCCGGATTGCTGCCGAAGCTTTGGAGGCAGTCCGGAGAAGGGGACATGGAGAAGAAAGGGATTGTACTCCCAGAGCTGAGCTGCCGGATAGGGCTGGGTAAATAAATCGATTTAATCGATTTTGAATCGATTTCATTTAAATTTTGCAATTTCGATTCATAGGGCATGAGATCAATTTTTTTTTTCTTGATTTTCTTTTTTTGTTACCATTATTATTATTATTATTATTATTATTGTTGCACTTTAATAAGCAATGCCTTAATGCAATTTGCAATTCCTTTCTAATTTCAAAATTGCACTTTTGAGCCGTGAGACAGTTTTGTTTACAGCTCAAGTTTAAACTGTCCAATTTACAAGTTTGCATTTAAAACCTGTTGTTTAAGGTGAAGAGAAAAAATTAAGTACATTTGTATATTGTAACACAGTTGAGCTATTTTCATTATTTAAGAGCAGATCGAATCGTGATTAATCAATTCAGAACCTTATGAATCGAAATCGAATTGATTTAGGAAATATGCTACGATACCCAACCCTACTGCCGGACTGCCACCGACCTACCCCCGCCGGACTTTTCAGCTCCCGGAGGACACCCGCCGGAGCAGCCAAAATGCTTCGGCAGCAGTTCAGCTGCCGGACTGCCGGCTGGACTGCCGCTGAAGCTTCGGCGGCAGTCCGGCACTCTGGCGCGGGGAGCTCGGTGGCAGCTCGGCATCTCAGCTCCCAGAGTACAATCCCTTTCTCCTCCATGTCGCGGGTCATGGACTTCAGAGAGTCAAGGCCAAAGTTCCTTTCCCCGATTCTTCTAAACCATGACCGAGATATCCCCAACTACGAGTCTTTACTTGTTGTGAAAGTGCCAGTGACGTCAGCAAAGTCTTTTTGATTCATGATATCATCCGAGGCGCACATAGCTTTTGGCCGTGATATTAGATATATTATTATATGAATACCCATATATAATATTATTATTATATTATATATCGATATAGAGCTCCAGGAGTCCCCAAACGGCAACAATCCCTTCTCCTCCATGCTGTGGTAGAGCTGCTCATTTGCATTAAATCTACAGCCACCAGAAACAGCGCATTCTGAAGGAACTGAAACAGAGAGGAATTCCTAGGCAAGATTCTTTTTTCTAAAAGGTATTTCCAGCAAACAGCTTCAAATACATGTTTTCTGGAACTCAAACACTATGCTTACTTGTTGTGAAAACGCCATAATATGTCTCCTTTAATATACTTCCAGATTGAACAATAACCTCAAAATAACACTCTGCAGCTGTGAGCGTCTCATTGCTGTAGTTCCCCCTGTCTCTGCCTCTTGCTGTTGTTTCCACTCAGAAAAGGGTTCGGGGGAAAGTTATGAACACAGTCTTGCTTCTTCTGAGAAATGACGAAGGCTACAAAATGGCCCCCAAGAGGAAATCAGAAACATGCTCTCCTCTCCCTGTCTTGTGCTCTCTCTCCTGCTCTACTTGGCTTTAGTTAATCAGGATCCTGGCAAGACTGAAGCTTAAGCAGGTCACACAAGCATGCATGCATAGAGACACGAAATTAGAGAGTTTTACCTCATTTAACTTCTTCAAATCACGTTCACCCCATTCAGTATACGGAAACCTGATTGTCTGTTTGACCCAACTAGGGATATTGATATCAGACCGCACAACTTCCGCTCTCCATCTGCATGGCCCATGCAGGCTCCAGGAAAGGACACTGTTATCCCTTGATCTTTTAGCAAGCCAGTGAGGCCCTAGTTGTGAGGAAATGGATCCACGTACACGAGCATTGATTGATTTTGACTGCCGACGCCACCCTCCATTGTTTCAAAAGTTTCCCTCATTCTTCATTTCTTTTTCTTTATGCCAGAAGGCAGTCAAAGGAAGTTAAACATTGGCAACCATAAAAAACAGTTACGTTTCATGGATACGAAACAAATGGAGAAAAGGATTCATGACCGCTGCTTATAAATATGCCATAGTTCATTGTCTCTTCCACAATCAATATTGCTCTGTCACTATCTGTGCATCACTCACTCACTCACTCACTCACTCACTCACTCACTCACTCTCACTATCTGACTCTCCCCATCTCTCTCTCCCTCCCTGTCTCTCTCTCCCTGCCTCTAGCTCCCCCTCTCCCTCCCTGCCTGCCAGACATGTATTTTTTAACCATGAACAAACCTCCTGCTACATGCTGATATGCTGGCAGCTCTCCAGAAAAGCAGCCAGTATTAATCCCTCTCTCCAACCCTTTCTCCACAAGATCCATCCCACCCCACTCATCCAAAGACCGAAGCACATCAATCATAATGTGTTAGAATTAGCCCTATTTGGAACGAGTGGTTAAAAAAAATACCCCTCTACATCTGTATGTTGGGTCAATATGGTTCTAGTTGTTGTTGTAAGGGTGGTGACACAAATAATGTGAAAATCACGCTCTGTATGCTTTGAGTTGAACATTACGCACTCACGCACACACGCACGCACGCACTACAACTGGGACCCCTTGAGATAGTGGAAAATCTGATGAATCTGGCCCCACTTGGTATCCCATCATGACCACGTGTCATTTCCTTTGTGGATGCTGATAGGATGACTGGAGCAGAGTGTAATGAATGTGTCTGAATCATGCCTGGTTCCCTCGGTCCTGATCTAGCTGCCTAAGAGGGAGGTCCGAAGTATGTTGTTCATAGCCTCTAAACACCTGGCCCTTTGTTTTTCCAGGTCTTTAAAGGAGAATTTCAGCTCCCAGATTTTCTAAAAGAACAGTCACAGGTACAGTAAGCATTCTGCCTGTTGTTCTGATCCTTTTTATACAGTTTTCATTTATTTATGATTCATGGCTTTTCTGATTTAGTTACTCCATGTGCAGCAAATTAGAAGATCAGACCGCAAAATGTCATCTGCTTCGTCTTTGGTCATGTTTCTTTAGACCTCACTTTTTAGCCTCTAATTTTGCCTTTCCTTATCTTGCGTTTAGCCATTGTTTCCTGTTTTGGGACACCAGCTTGTCTTTCGTGGAAGCATTTCTGTTGTCTCTTCGTGTTGCCGCTGAGGTCTCCATCTGTATGAGACTTTCCATTTCCCAACGCTTTGCAAAAGACCACTGTCACCATCTGCTGGTCGTAAGGGTGCTCTGCACTCAGTGCTGCATGTGCGCATTGGTGTGTGTGTGCGCGTGTGTGTGTGTGTGTTACGGCCACCCTTTATAACATGGCTCGAGGTTCGGCGGCCAGTAACATGACGGGAAAACACAGAAACCAGAATTAAAGTTTAAATAATAATGTTGCTTTATTAAACGAAAGTCGTTCCCAAACTCCCAACAGGGGGAGGACTGATTAACCAAAAAACAAAAGGGGTGGAGGAAGCCTGGGCCAGCCGCGCATTGGGCCGTTGGAAGACAGGAGTTACCTGTCCTACCTCCTCCTACCCCACAATTCCCAGACTCTGCTAACAGAAAACACGAAAAATACCTATTCTATCAGCCCTCCATTCACGAGATCCGAACAGCTCAGGACAGCGTGACAATGCCAATGGTGAGAGAGAGACACGTGCGGGAACACGGGCCACGCCTAGTAGCGGTAGTAGTAGTAGCTCCACCCCCGAATCAGGAACACCTGAGAGATAGAAGAGAATAGAGCAGGAGTATGAAGGTATTATTGTAGCAAAAGTCTTTAGCACCTGTAACTGCAGATTTTGTATGCGTACACTGAAGTTACAAATGTGTAACAGTAAATTTGATGTCGTAAATATTTGTTTTGCATGTGTACTCTAAAGTCAAAAATGTGTAACGGTACATTTTTTCTACCATCATAAACACTAAGTAGGGTCTACGAGTTCAAAGTCTGTGTTACAGGTGCACAAATCCTACCCTGTGCATCGGAACTTCAAAGAGTCATGCAATTGACACCTTTGCTGCAATCATTGCTGAGCCGTTGGTGCAAAACACATTCGCACACCCGTGTTTCCTAATCTGAGAACGTGCCCAAAATCTTGTGCATTCGTAAACCCAAATGTGAACTGTCGATGGTGATCTGTGAAAAATGTCCTCACAAATAAAATGATATAGAACGCTATGTTGATTCAGCATTTTAATGAGCCAGCACAAGTCCATTGTTGCAACGGCTCAAATCTGCAGGTAGTTTTGCAACACGTCTAGGTGGTACATGTGTAGTAAAAGTGATTTGTATCCGTATGAGGCAGAGCGTCCGTGGGCGGGACAATATTGCAGTAGTAACCAATGAAAGTCGCCGGCAAGGGGTGCATTTTTCAAACTACACTCGGACCTTCCAAGCAGACTATTAAAATACATTGAAGGACGCTTGCGGCATGTTAATGCAATTATTTGGGTGGAATTCAGTTGAACTAAGTAATTTAATTTGACATAATGTAAGATACCCAACTCTGTGTAGGTTGCCCTCTTGTCTGCTTTCAAGACTCCAGAAAGTATGAGTTTGCTTGGATGGTCCCAGTGTGGTTTGAAAAATGCACCCCCTGCCAGCGACTTTCATTGGTTAATGCTACAATTTTGTCCCGCCCACGGACGCTCTGCTTCATATGGATACAAATCACTTTTGCTACACTTATACCACCTAGTCGTGTTGCAAAACTACCTGCAAAAAAACCCACAGCTGAGACTTGCAGGAGCAGATTCGAGCCGTTGCAACGATGGACTTGTGCTCGCTCATTAAAATACGGAATCAACATAGCGTTCTATATCATTTTATTTGTGAGCAAATTTTTCACAGATGTGCAACTTCTGATGCATTAGTTCACATTTGGGTTTACAAATGAACAACTTTTGTGCATGTTCTCAGATTATAAAATACGGGTGTGTGAATGTGTTTTGCACCAACTGCGCTGCAATGATTGTAACAAAAGTGTCAAGTGCATGACTCTTTGAAGTTGTGATGCACAGGATAGGATTTGTGCACCTGTAACACAGACTTTTGAACTTGTAGACCCTATTTAGTGTTTACAATTGTATAAAGTATTTACTACATCAAATGTACTGTTACACATTTGTGACTTTAGAGGACGCATACAAAATTTGCAGTTACAGGTGCTAAAGACTTTTGCTACAAAATTACCTTCATACAGGAGAAATAAGCAATAAGGGGAGGCACGTAACAGTGTGTGCCTGTCTGTGTATTCTCAATGTCTTTACGTCTTCTATTAATCCTTTTTTTTTTTCTTTCTCAGGGCACTATGCTATGCTGATGATTTTTTTTTTTTTTAAATACATGCTACAGATGCGTTAGCAAAGAAATTGCCATATTGTGTAGTTCCTGGATCCTGTCTTAATGATTGATTATCACTAGGTCACATAGTTTCCTGAGTTTCCTGTCATCTACAGGCTAAATTCCATGATTCACTTAACAACATGACTAACTGCTTTCAAGAGAAATCAGTCAAATATGGGCGACTGTTTTTAGTCTTTTTTTTTTACTTAAAATGCCGGATTACAGGGCTAAATTGTGACTAAAGAAGACAGATGGACCATTTAAAAGTGTTTTTACAACTAAACTGGTGGAAATCTCACAAAAGCAGTTGTGGACAGTTTTTCTATTGAAAGCACAGCTTAAACCTTATCCTCTCACCCTGCAGATTCATGTGTGTGTAGACTAAAATGTGTATTGAGGTGTTTATGTGTGTGTGTGTGTATAGCAGACTGTATATAAGATGAAATTTGTATGTTATGAGGAAGATTGAAGTGTTTGTGTGTTTAGAAGATTACATGTGTCTGTGTGATAAAGATTAGTGGGTGTATATGTAAGTGTGTTTATCTCATAGATTAAACTTGAATTTCCTTAAACAAGTTTTCTTTTTTTTCCCTCTCATCCTTAGCTCCAGAAATCTCAAGAGAAGCCCAGTCCCACCTAGAGAGACGAGGCGTGTTGCGTGACCCCAGGTACAATGGGCCTATGTTTATCCTCCTCTACTGTGGACGGCTGACGTCTAAGCCATGGTCACGTCTAATGCCGCCTTTTCTCAACATTATCTAGAATTGTCTTGGAAGATCTGGAGCCTGTAACCCCCTGATAAACTCATCGGTGAGTTATGAACCCCTCGTCTTAACACACAGGCCCCTTTTTAGCTGTCAGCTTTCCCTGTTATTTAGAATTTCTACTTTTTTATCCAAGTCCTTGTACAAGTGTCAAGTAGTCAATCAAAGAAAACAATGTCGGAATATAGAAAGATTTTGTGTATTTTGGTAAAATCTGAAATCATTGATAGACGTTTTTTTCCTCTTTTTTTAAAACATGCTGCTTGTAGGAGGGACGTAAGCAAGGACGGACATGCCATGAAAACACCGCCTTGTTCACCGCCTTCCATGGGCCTCTCCCGGCCCCCCCCTCTCCTCTATCTGTCGCTACCGTAAAGCCGGACAAGGACTGTGCTCATCTGGGGTCCTGCTGCTGGCCCTCACCATACTGTCTGCGCAGAACTCTTTGCCTTGGGTGTTGTAGTGTAAAGGAAATGTTTATCACAACAGTGACCACAGAATGTTTTATTTCAGCCCCACGTCATGCTCATCGGAATTATGTTTAGACATTATTAATGTGCTTTATAACAAACCTATGATTCTGTTATGAGGAACTGCAGTGAAGTAAACACTGCAGGATGTATTTATGGAGAAATGTTAGCTTTTTGAAGAGGCATTATCTATTTTAATGTTTAATTTTTTCATGCTTTTGTATCGTGCAATTTAATTGGTACAGTTTAATTATTGACTGTGATAAACAAATGGTTTTAAAATAATAACATTGAGTCCATTTCTTTCGTAAACCAAGAACTTATCTTTTAAACCAAGTTATCGTCCCAAAATGCAAAATACCAGCAGCTGCAAGAGATGTTCAGGTTGGGTTGGTGAAAAGCGTAAGTTCAAGAATAAAGTGATGGATGAAACATGAAGAGACTACGGGGAAGGAACTAAATCCATGTATACCGTTCACATATGTGCAATGTTGGTGTGCGAAGATGATTCTAGCACATCAACAATTACTTTTAACTTGCACATTCTTTAATTCAACAAAAATATAAACACTTACTGGTATGTTAAATCATGAATTGGCACGTTTCAAATGTATGTCTTTAAATTGAGTCTGCTGTTATTGTTCCTATGTTTGCCAATGCTGTCCTTTTGAAGTAGGGAGAAGCACATAATCGAACAACCTTTTTTAATAATACGTTACATTCAAGGCAAATAATACATCCTTAACAATACATACTCAGCAATGCAAATGTTGGCTGTCTAAATAAATAGCTTTAAAATCTTTGTCAGTGCACAACATTGAGAATTAACACTTAACAGTCAACGTATAACAAAGATTTCGGCACACATTCTGTTGCACAGTATACAACTCAAACTAGTAGGCATTCACAAGAGTGCCATCAAAAAAAAAGTAAAAAATAGATCTTAAGATAACGTTTTATGCTTTCTTCTACTGTCCTCATAGAAATATTGGGCTCTTCGGTCGTATGTACAGCGAGAAAGACTTTCGGAGGAGTTCAACATAAACAACACAGAATCTAAGATCACCATATATATTTTTTTTCAAAAATATTGTACACACATAGTAAACAGTCAGTCTTCAAGATGCAGTATTAAATTGCACGTTGTCGTCATGCCACAGAGGGGGCTATAATCAAGGCTTTGGTACACAACATCCTGATTGGAAGAAAGTCCAGCCCCATTTCCACCACGTTACATTCTGTCTCCGGAGGTCCCAGTAGCAGAACCGGGTCTGGGACAGGCAGGGGGGGGGGGGGGGGGGGGGGAACACAACACGCTATAGTGGGGCTGGCGACGGGGGGGTTTCCACCAGGAGCTCGTCTCCTGGAATCTAAATGCGCTCAGCCCAGTGGAACCCGAGGGAGAGCCGGAGGAATACAGTACACTCTGCAGGAGGCTGGGGAAGACACTTGGCACTTGAGTCACAGGTGCTGGTCCCATGCTGGATGACCAATTATTATAATATGCAGCTATTGGAGGAGAGGAGAAGGGTGAAAGGGGGGGCTTCCACCAGGTTGGTATCAAAACCCCTACAGGGCACAGATATAGAAATGCCATGAACACCATTTGTGCGGTCAGTTCAATCAAAGCCAAAGTGGCAATCCCAAGAGCATGATATAGTTTGATACATTGAATAGCCAGCCAAACGATGACTTACTGTGGAATTAAGCAGCTTTTTCTTACAGCAATTTGTCTTTTGAACCCCTGCCAGCGATGTTGGCATTTGAACTTTAGTATACTTGTCAGAGACACAAGCCTTTTTAAATGTATTTACTTACTTGTTACTTCGATCTCTATTGTCCCGTCTTAGCAATACTGAATAGTGTGGTAGCCACAGCTCAACCCCATGTTTGACCCCTACTCTAAGAGGTGTTCATCCATCTCGCCATCACATTTGGTATGAGACCCAAACCTCTGACATATAATGTAAAAATTGGCCCCATCGTAAATTGTAAAAGCATAATGCTTAAATTGTGCTATTGTAATAAACTGCTATGGTATGCATGCGTGTGTAACACATGTTCACTGTACTGACTGGACATCTGTGAAGTACAGGTGTGTAAAAAGGATTAAAACAAGCTGTAGCATCCTGTGTGCTTTCATAATTGTGCGATATAAGGCCATTTATCTTTTCTTTACTGTCCATACTGTGGCCATAATCAGGAGTTAAATGTGTTGCTACTTCTTGAGTACTAATTAAATTACCCTAAAAGAAACAATTGAAAATATATAGGAAAACTAGGGAAAGACCACAACTGCTTGGAATAGGTGTCAAACATGCTGGACTATTTTGTAGTGAAATAACCGGAAATAGAACAATAAATAGAGGACAAATCCCTCATGAATACAATTAAAATGGATAGTCGTCTTTCAATAGTTTGGCCTCTTGGGTCCTCCACCATGGGTGCCAATGTGGCAAAGGGCATCACAGGTACTGCCACGTGACCTCCAACTAAAAGTGCAACAAAGTACATTGGGCTGTAAAGGCAACATCTGTTTGATAATAGATTAAAAAAAACGGTCAGGACAGCTAAGGGGGAAGAAATCGCATGCGTGTAATACAAAACCACTTATGAAAAGGTAATTGGCACAGTCCATTTGGTCACAAATGAAAGCTTCTTCGTGGCTAAGTCTTCTGCTTCTCTCACAATGTTATATTCGAGTAGCACACTCTGGTGGCCTCCAGGGACATAGCATGGAGGCACACGTTTGGAACAAAGTTATTAAATATACGTTGTTTTTTTTCCACTGAGAGGCATGTAATTATAATATTAATACATTTTATTTGTAACACACTTTAGCTAAAATTCTCAAAGTGCTACAGAGAAAAATGGAATTGAAAGTTTTTGTGGCGAGAGTGTGGCGAGAGTCAGGATCTAGGGAAACTTTGCTATACGGCCTCCTTTCCTAAAGCCTAAGTGTTGGTGTTTGTATGTGTCTATGTACAAAGGTGTGTTCATGCGCACACACTAATTCTGTGTGTGTGTGTGTGTGTGTGTGTGTGTGTGTGTGTGTGTGTGTGTGTGTGTGTGTGTGTGTGTGTGTGTGTGTGTGTGTGTGTGTGTGTGTGTGTATGTGTGTGTGTGTGTGTGTGTGTGTGTGTGCGTGTGTGTGTGTGTTGGGAGGCAGGTAGGGTGGTGGTTGGGTGAGGGGGTAAGAATGCGGTCACAGTGTGTTCAAGCTCACAAGCATGCAGACGACTCCACACTTCTCGACTGACACCATGGGCATTCTGTTGGCGGGGACA
>OLKM01000443.1:197276-204776 GCA_900291075.1 Melanogrammus aeglefinus
AATATTATTGTTTAGAGACCTCTGTGATAATGCCTGTATGTCGATTGCCCAGTTTTTCATGATCCAGGGGGTTGGGCTCAAGCGTAACGTATAAGCCCCTCAGAGTGAACAGCAGCGTGTGGGCCCACCTCTCTTGAAGTCCAGCAGGAACCAGCGGTAGCAGAAGTAGAAGTGGGTGTAGTCCCCGTTCTGGTGCATCAGCTCAAACAGCTCTGAGTCCAGGATCTGACAGCACAGGGGGAAACCATGGGTGGGGTCACACGCAGGTCACCTGGTACCGTACGAGGTGCTTCACACACACACACACACACACACACACACACACACACACACACACACACACACACACACACACACACACACACACACACACACACACACACACACACACACACACACACACACACACGGCTATTTCCTCACCTGGATGAGGGACCTCATGTTGGCAAAGTGTGTGTCCATTGCGCCGCCGTTCGGAAAGTTCTGACTCATCCTCTTCATTAGCTGAGTGAAGCAGCTGTACGCCAGGCACTCTACACACACACACACACACACACACACACACACACACACACACACACACACACACACACACACACACACACACACACACACACACACACACACACACACACACACACACACACACACATAAATGACATGTCAAAGAACTAAAATAAGCAACCAGTGTCTCACTTTTCACTTAGATCCTTCATGAACACTTTGTCTCGTTCCTGGCACATAGATTGAAGTACATCTGACTGCAGTAATCCCTTCACACCACAACCATGAGCAGCATTCTTCAAACGAAAAACCATTGCTGAAATCTTTAAAGAACATTTTCGGCTCCATAACAGTTTATGAGCATATTTAAAGTCTTTGAATAAATGTAGAAAGAAGGCGTACAAGAGAAGCGTTCCGCCGTTCTTACCATCGTCCAAGATGACCAGGAGCGGGGCCAGCAGGTCACACATCCCCTGGACATAGCCCACCTCCAGGTGCTCCCAGACATAGCTGTGAGAGAGTGCAGGGAGCCACGCTTAAGGCACCAGGACCAAGAATCAAACCGAACAACGCAGACCTCTGAGGACATCCGTGCAAAGTTCCTTTTTGGGACAACGGAACGTAACGATGTCACACTGAGCCTTGAATGGCATGAGTCCTTCATTTAAACTCTTGTTGCTGTGAATGTGTCATGCAGCAAACAAATAATACAACTTTCACATCAAGGGGCATTTTGTGCGGTGCGGGAATAGTAAACAAAGGGAAGCGACGTGCAAACAATTCTGGTAAATATTCGGCTGGACTATGAAAGGTCTACAGACGGGAGGGCCACACTGTATGTGGGATTGCATTCACTTGGCTTTTCGACTCGTTATCTTGACCTCAGAAGCACCAATGTCATTCAGACATACTTAAAAATAGTTGTCAAACGGTTGTTGACCGTGGTTATGCGTCTTTTTGAAATGTGATATTATAATGACGCATACAAGTGAGACAATGATCTATCTGAAATAATACAAAAGTGTAAAGACAAGTTTAAAATGAAGGGTTCAAAAAGGAAGAAGGATTTTTTTGTTTGTGTTTGATGTTTACGCTTTCGCTAGGCTCCCCTCCGCCAAGCCTGTCAGCATCGCTCTGGAACGCTACACCCCCCCAACTCCCCCCCCGGTTTCCAGAGGCAGATCACCGTATGACACATCATGTGCCACATTGGCAGAAAGGGCCAGTGAACTTCCCTCTAATGGGGCGTCCCTGAATGAACCCAAACATCACCAGTCTGAACCGGGGCTGCAACCAAGAATTACATTCTCTGAAGAATCATTTAGTATACACAATGTCATAAATAATAGCCCAGGCCAAGTCACCAGAGTCCACGCAGGGCTAAAGTTACATTTTATAATGATCCATGGACAAACTAAAGCATTGAGCTGCAAATGATTGGTATTTGTACTTGAAAAATTACTTTAAATGATGTATCGATTATCAAAACTATAGTCGGTTCCTTTTTCTGTTCAACTGATGGATGGAGGGTTGCAGCCCCATTGCGGACACATACAGAGGTCAATGAGCAGTATGGGGGATCTGCTTGTTCACCTGCACATGATGTTGCGCAGTTTCTCCAGGTTGGCGGTGGTGAAGTAGTAGTAGTTGCGGTCGCAGCGCTGGACGTCCTTGTCTATTCTGTGCAGGTTGAGGGCAACCGTGTCCAGCAGCTCGATCTGCACATGATGGAAGACACAAAGAGCTGATGGGTGGTGAGGTTTGTTAACATCAATGTGTGAACCAATAGAAGACATTACAGGTACAAAAAACAATGTTTGTGTTGCGTTGGTCGGTCATGTAGTCGAGAATTGAAGGCTCCATCGAAAAAAGGCAATCACACAGATTTCTTCAAATTCATTCAATGTACTAAAGATATTCTCAGGAAGTAGAAACTTTCTTATGAATGCTTAGAGATTATGTAGGGAGTTGTATGGAGCACGATATGTATACTACACAACCAAAGAAAACCTTCCCTCTCTCTCTGCTTCCTCTTTGACTACGATTCTCCAAACCTTTTACATGAGTAGCCTTTCACCCCCCCTGTGATTGACAGGCTAAATGGATCCCCATAACCAATCAGGGAAGAAATCCCTGATCATACAGAGACAGACGCACTCAACTTGAACGCATTTGAATCACTAATAGCTGCTCACAATCAAATCATGCATCTCTTATATCCTATTACATAGCACATTCAGGAGAATATATCTCCAATCATTTCTGATTATTGTAAATATATACAGTGGTAAGCATAAGTTTAGGCACCCATGCTAAAGTTGACTAAAAAGAGGAATAAAAAAATCATCTTTTGGAAATTGATCGTAGGCCTATTGCCTTAATTAAACAAATGAGGAAAATTCAACCTATAAGGACACCAATTTTCTTTCTGAATGAATACTGTATCGATGGCATGGTTCGAGATTGGCATGGTTCTTTTCAGTTAGCCTAATAGCTGTTAGTTAGCCTAATGATTTCTCAATGCAAATCAAACCAGCTAATAGGCTAACTGAAACAAAACCATGCCAATCTCTAGGTATGGTTTAAATTTAAGATAGGGGTGTCTATATTTATGCACCCTGCATTTTTTTTTATGGTACATTATTCATTCACAAAGAAAATGGGTGTCCTTATAGTTTGGATTTTTTCCAATCCTTGTTGTTATTGTTCGATACGTGGGTCGAAAGAAAAAGTGGTTTTGTTTTTCATAATGATAATACCCTCTCCCTTCTCTGCTCCATGCAGACCAGCTGGCTGAGGCGTCTCACTATCATTCCCCAGAGAGGAAGAGCGCGGGCGGGGGAACATGAAGTCACGAGACGGATATTATGAATATAATATAATTAGAATTAAATTAAAGGGATACTTCACCCATTCAGAACCGGCGTTCTATGATTATAAAATCGCTATTGTAATATCATTTTTTTTTCCCCTCAGTCTAACCCAGTCTTCCCTTGGCCAAGCTTTCCTGATCTAATTTTCTCCCGAGATGACGTCAAATAACGCGTTTGACATATTCTCGGGAGAACTTTGCATGCCTGCTAGAAGGGCGGAGGACTACAAGCCACTGGTTCCGCAAATGTGTGAGCCCACCAATAAGGAATGGAGGTGAGGGGGGGGGGGGGCTCGCCTACGAGATGTAAACACAATGTCCACCATGTTTCTTCACCGCGAGAACAAATTTGCAATGTGAAACAGCCAAAAAGTGGATTTTGAAAATCTATTGTTAGATTTGGACATTCAGGGCTATTAGTACGAGCCAGAATACAGCGAGGAAGAATTGACATAAATAGAGGGGGAGGCTGCTGCGCCTGCAGCTGAACAAGCCTTGGCTGTTGCCGAGGACGAGGATGAGGAGCAGGAGCGCGCCGGTTTGCTCTGTTCGCCTTTAGACACTAACAAAGAGTCCCTGTGCTGCAGCGAATATCAGCGATGCCAGTTTCTTCTAGAATAAATGGCTGAATCTGGCGAGGACGGGGCCATGTGTGTAACCTCTCACCCTTTACGCCTCATCTGAACGGTTGGGTTTTGGATACATATTTCCGGACCCAGAAAGTGACCTGGAAACACAAGCTAAAGCCCTCCGGGAGAATCCAACATCTGAGCATAGAGGAAGTGTTTGTTTTTTTACTAACACATTGGCTACAATAGTTTTGAGTCCCGGGGAACGTGACAATGTAGTTATCCTGAAAGTAGCCGATCTAATTGGCAGAGCATAGGCTACGTTAGCTTGAAGTCTGTGTAATGCTGTATAGGCTACTCAAGGCATAATTTTTATTTTGCTTTGCTAATGTTGTTCTCTCTCTTTCTTAGACAGTATCGGCTTCCTGTGCTGTCCAGGCCATCAGAGCTAATTACCCAGCACAAGATAAGCAGTACCATGGCTACCAGGAGACAGCAGATGCTCAAGATGAGCTGTGACTATTCTGACTAGCAAACGCATCCTACATGTTTTATTTTTGTAGATAGTTAAAAAAAAATTCATGAATAAAACTACAAATTCATGTTGGTTGTTGTGATTTGTTTGTTGTTGTGAAGTGCTGTTATACTAAAGTAGGCCTAGAATTGTATAAGATAAACACTTATTTCAACTGGGGAGAAAAGGTCAAGTACAAATACTTGATATGCTGAGCTACTGTAATTAGTTTTTATGCTGTACAGTAATATAGAAATGAGGGCAAAAGTCTAAACTAGTCAACGTATCACAGGGATATGTTTACACAAAGTTTGCTCGCGCTACCACTCGCGCTAGGACCATGGGTCCTTCCCCCTCCAAGAGGAAACAGGCGGGTGGTGCAGCGGGTGCAATGCACTGTGGTAGTTTGAGGATTTCTTACTTTTGAGCCAGAGACACTTTCTGCCTTTTCTCAGGCTAGGATGAACCAATTTCAATTTTTTTTGCACATTTATAATACATAGAATTATTTACTTCATATAACCTTCAGATCCGCACCGATGAAGTATCCCTTTAAGGTATAGCCTTTAAGAAAACTACTAATGTAACATCTACATTGTCTGATATGTGTGTGTGTGTATCCGTGGATGTGTGTGCGTGTGTGTATGTGTATGTGTGTGTGTGTGTGCCTGTACGTGTGCGTGTGTACACATACGGTGTAGGAGGAGAGGAAGTGCGGGGTGCACTCGGAGCTGGTCACCAGTTTGTCCAGCTGGCTGCACAGCCTCTCCTCGCTCAGAGACTCCCGGCTGGAGCTGCCCTGGCCCTCCTCAGGGGCCCCCCCTCCTCCTCCTCCTCCTCGCCTGGGGCCCTCCTCCCCCCCGGGGCCCTCGTCCTCCATGCTCTGCCCGTCATCGATGCTGGAGAGGACCTGGGAGTGTCCAGAAGCCACAGAGTAGTTCCTGGACGACGGCAGGCCCGAGTCGGGCGAGTCAAACTCCACCAGGGGCCTCTCCTCGGGGCCCAGCGCGGCCGGCGGGACCAGGGTGGTCATACCGGGGGGGCCGTCGCCCCGGCCGGGGGCGTCCGGCCCGCCCAGGTCGGGCTCATCCACAGACATGAACACCTGTAGGTGTTGGTGTGTTGGCGTGTTGGTAGGGAGACGAGAGGGTTGCTTAGTAAAAAAAGGTCAACTAAGTAGTTAATTTCATTCATACACCCGTTTTATTTCATGCATAGATGTAAGGTATACTAGTGGCTGATAACGAGACAGTATGTTTCATGGCCATTAATAGAAATGTTCTATTATATATTATATACAATTTTATATGATGAGCATCACAATGATATTGGAGATCGTTGTCCCTCTGTTAAAGGTTAGGTATGGAATTCTCTTTGTTGGCCATTTTTGCAAAATTACTTGAAATCCTTATCATAACCCACTTACAGCCACTGAGTTAGAAGTACTGACATGAAAATGGGGAACGGGCAGGGCTCGAAAAAAAAAAAAAAAACAGCCAATGATTTCCAGACCCACCGAGTGGCATTGGACAGTAAGAACGTCAATCAAACGGTCGTACTGCACTCCCCCTCCCCCACTCCCCGCACGTGACCCCTATGTGCACAATACTCAAAGCTCGTGACCCAGAGCGAGCTTCTGTTTGTTGTTATCCTGCAGTAGCTACTGGAGCTAGCTAACTAGCTAATGGTTCGCTCTCGCGCATCTGTGTTCGCGCTCATACATGATTGCGCGTCCATGTACTTGGAATGGGTGGAGTCAGAGTCAGCGTTGAAGGAGAGGGGGTAGGACCATTTGAGTTGTGTGTTTTCAAAATCTGCTGGCGTTTCGCAAATCCCATACCCAACCTTTAAGCAACCCCACATTGTTAAAGAGTTGCAGTCTGCAACATCCATTCCGCTTGGAGAACACCCTTTAAGCCAAACTGTTATCAAACTGTAATATTGTCTCTTAATTTGTTTAAAGCAGTACTCCCTTTATTTAGAAAATAGCTGAGCATTATGGTTCCCCTTTATATAAAGCTGAGGAATATTTTCTAAGATATTTATAAAAAATGTATCATTCATAATATTATGCAGCAATTTGTGTCACACTGCTGGAATTGACTGGTGGTCAGGTACTCTTAAACTCTGTGAGATGTGTGTGTTCCCGACCTCGTTGCTGAGGGTGGAGTCTCTGTGGATGAGGCGCAGCACGTGGCTGTCGATGCTGCTGCCCGACGACAGCTTGGCGAAGATGGCCGACTGCACCTCCTTCTCCCGGTGCTTGACGATGACCTCGCAGGCCTTCCACTCCTTCATCACCTGCTGGTAGCGCTCGCTGATCTTCTCGTCCGTCTTCACAGGAGACACACATAGAGAGGAGTGAGAAGACATAGAAGAGAAAGAGAGCACACAGACACATAGAGAGGAGAGAGAGAGCACACAGACACATAGAGAGGAGAGAGAGAGCACACCTCGAGAGGAGAGAGAGAGAGAGCACACAGACACATAAAGAGGAGAGAGAGAGAGAGCACACAGACACATAGAGAGGAGAGAGAGAGAGAGAGCACACAGACACATAGAGAGGAGAGAGAGAGCACACCTCGAGAGGAGAGAGAGAGAGAGCACACAGACACATAAAGAGGAGAGAGAGAGAGAGCACACAGACACATAGAGAGGAGAGAGAGAGAGAGAGCACACAGACACATAGAGAGGAGAGAGAGAGAGAGCACAGACACATAGAGAGGAGAGAGAAAGCACACAGACACATAGAGAGGAGAGAGAGAGCACACAGACACATAGAGAGGAGAGAGGGAGAGAGCACACAGACACATAGAGAGGAGAGAGAGCACACAGACACAGAGAGGAGAGAGAGCAGAGAGAGAGAGAGAGAGCACACAGACACATAAAGAGAGAGGAGAAGAGAGAGAGAGAGCACACAGACACATAGAGAGAGAAGAGAGAGAGAGAGCACACAGACACATAGAGAGGAGAGAGAGAGAGCACACAGACACATAGAGAGGAGGAGAGAGAAAGCACACAGACACATAGAGAGGAGAGAG
>OLKM01000443.1:209776-212276 GCA_900291075.1 Melanogrammus aeglefinus
TGAGCCGGATTGCACACCAATGCAATCCAATGCGAATGCGAGCCTGACCACCTCAGGATGTGGTCTAGCCCAATCGGATCACAATTTGAGCAGGATCCGATTTGGGACCGTCCAGACCTGACCTTTATTGTGTCCTACCATGATCGGATGATAAAGGCTGCATGGAAACGACAAGTGTGACCGAGTGCTCTTTCTCTTCTCCAAATCAAAGGTTCTCCCCCTTTGGTCGGGGTACGCCCCATAGAGTATGTTTGTTAGTGGGCCTGTGCACTCACACTTGACTTGACAGAGAAACCGGCCAGTGAACGTCATTTGATAGCGGTTTAAGTCTCGTAGCCATCTGCGCAGTGTGATATTGCAATATGGGTATTGAGTCAATATATCTTGTCCCCGTAGTCCCCACCACGAGGAGAGACCCACCGACCCGTCCTCTAGAGACAGTGCATCAATAAAGTGTTATACTCACATCCATAAAAGGCCCGGGAGACAATTTGCCTCTTCATGTTCTGGCAAAGCATCTTCAATGGGATCCTGACAACAAACATACACAAATAAATCAGTCAGTCACGAGGTGCCGCTGCTGCTCCACTGCCTGCAATCCAAAACGACCTCCAGTGATTCCCTGCAGGCGTGTTTAAAGAAGCATGATACACTAAAACTAAACTGCAGGGACAGCACCATCGCTGGTGAAACACGTCTTATTGCAATTGCTGTTCATGGCTGGCTCAAATCTGTTTCATCTCACATAAAAATAGGAACTGAGTACAGACAGGAAATGACATTTATGAGGTTTAACAACTGATTCAGTGATCGCTTAGTCTTTAAGCCAAAGCTAAACCCTTTCCATCAAGAGCAGTGGATGAAGAACATACGTGTGTATATCAGCGGTTTCGTGGATACAGGTGCAAGTGGAGTCGAAAGACACGTTGCTGCCCCCGGTGGAGCAGGACAGGCATGACGACAAGTGGCTGGTAAACTCAGCCTGTTGCCACGACGATGGGCTACTGCCAAAGGCCTGCATCTCCGATGTATCGCCGTGATCTGAGCCAGAAGGAGGGAAGGTGAGAAGGAAGGGCGAGACAGATCATGGAAGAGACAAGCGAGAAAGGGAGAGAGAGAGAGAGAGAGAGAGAGAGAGAGAGAGAGAGAGAGAGAGAGAGAAGAGACAGAGAGAGAGAGAGAGAGAAGAGAGAGAGAGAGAGAGAGAGAGAGAGAGAGAGAGAGAGAGAGAGAGAGAGGTCTCTCAATGCTTACAAACAAAGCTCACAAAATGACGAAAATAACCTACACCTCAGTTAGCCAATCTGAAAAACAATACCATTCTTTTGAATTAAGGTCTGGTTTGGATCATCAACTTTTTTTTCAGGAGCAAAACATCATGAGACAGGTTCCACATTCAATGAACAACCGTATTAAATACATGATATGTTTCCAAACTATCAAACTGTCATATTAAGACATCCTCATTTATATGGAGAGAAAAAAAAGGTTATTCACCTATCTTGCAACAAGAGCTGGTTTAAAAAAGTATATCTTGGAAAGAAAACCCTGTAGGAGTAATGAGGATGGGGAGGACGACATTTGGAAGGCAGGTACAGCAGTGCATTCTGGGGGATGGACTGTTACAGGGGATGGAGGGGAGCCATGCTTGTTCCGGGTGCATTCAAAAATGAAGAAGAAAGAAGTTGTTCCGACCAGGAAATGGGCGTATATCCACTCCCATGGTCATTATTATAGTAAGTAGTAATAACCTAGGGCCCGTTAAGAGAGGCAGATATAATAAGACAGGGTGAACAGAGAGAGGGAGTGAGACAAAGAGTAGGGGAGAGAGAGAGAGAGAGAGAGAGAGAGAGAGAGAGAGAGAGAGAGAGAGAGAGAGAGAGAGAGAGAGAGAGAGAGAGAGATAGTATTATAGATAGGATGTTGCTGATGTCCAGGCCATGCACAATGGATGCAGCCAGAACCGCACAAGAAAAAGCCCACACCAAACGACAAAAAACTGAATATGAACAGGCACAGAAACTAAAGAGAAGAGAAAAGACAAACAAAATCATAGTCATTGAGAGAGATAGATTATAGGATAGGAGTTGCTGATGTCCAGGCCATGCACAATGGATGCAGCCAGAACCGCACAAGAAAAAGCCCACACCAAACGACAAAAAACTGAATATGAACAGGCACAGAAACTAAAATAAACAAAAAAACAAACAAAATCATTAATCATTGAGAAAAAGAAAACCATTATAGAAATGCTCTTCACCTTAATTCTTCAGGTTGGATCGGATGACCTGTCCTAAATAATATGTAGCTGTGCTTTGGAATCAGACTCACCCACCCCAAAGAAAATCATATAAATAATATTAATAATAATATTAATCTTGATATTATTAATAATAATAATAATAATGTACATTATAATGTACATTACAATTACAAATCATAAGAAAACGAGTTCAGCCCAAATGAGGGACGGGGAGAAGAGCCAGGTGGCGACCCCTTC
>OLKM01000443.1:217276-239964 GCA_900291075.1 Melanogrammus aeglefinus
CTGGGGCAGCAGGCCGGACTCCAGGCAGGACAGGAAGGCCAGCAGGTGGCCCCCAGGGGGGAAGTGGAGGGGCGGCCGCTGGATCCCGTCCTGACTGACCAGCACAAGGGTGCCCCCGCAGTCGGCTGCCATGCACACACGCACACACACACACACACACACACACACACACACACACACACACACACACACACACACACACACACACACACACACACACACACACACACACACACACACACACACAAACGCAAGCACGCATGCACGCACGCACACACACACACACAGACGCCAGGGGCCATGAGAGACGGGCTGGGACATTTTTCGGATTGTACTAATATGTGTTAAAAGACGTATAGATATCTATAGATATCTTCATCAATGTATATATATATGTACTGTATATCTATATACAGTATATCTATATACAGTATATCTATGTCTATATCTATATCTATATCTTCAACATATTCATTGATTGTATAACTTTTTAATGGCATTGTCCACCGGGATTCATGGTTTTCAATACTACTGGCAGCACACTCACTGATGTGCTACTCTCTAAACGAGGTCAGTCAGCCAGCACAGGAAATGAAAGTGATTAAACCAAGGGGGCGGTTGAGTTAACACATGTTTGATATATGACAAAAAAGGCGATCAAGAGAGCGGATCACCCGGACCAAAGGCCCAGAACAGAGACACTAAATTGCAATTAACGAGCCCCACTTTCATCTAAGAGAACCCTGTTGAGCCTGAGCCATAAATTAACATTTCATCAAAGGCTACCCATTGGCATCGTAACAACTCGTGATAACAACTTATTAGCCGCACTATCACGGCTGACAGCGCTGAACATCCAGTGGAACGCACTCATTCACTGGCTCCTGCTAGCTCCGCGTAGCCAGCCGTCCAGCAGGCCAACCCTGACACCGGCTAATTATGAGATAACGTGTGTGACAGGGCCGGCCGGACTTCAGTGGACAGCCGCTGACGGGTGAAGTCTGCACTGACGGCATACTCACATCTCTGGTGGCAGTGGATGCAGACGATCTGCCGCAAAGGCACGGTCAATGCATAGTCCCAGTAGATACTGAGAGGGGGAGGGAGAGGGAGAGGAAACAGGGTGAGAGGGTGATGGGGTGGCACGTGAGGCGATGCAGGATCATTTGGTGGTGCATGAGATGTGCTTGCATGAAGACGGTTTGTGACTCTGACTCTGAAGTGCGTTCACCTTTGGTGGTTCTATAATTTGGATTCATACAGATTGGTCTAGACCTTTTGAATTGGTCCAGTAACCTTTAGAGGAGCACATCGACTCTTGGGGAAATTGTCTCTTTGTCCTTTTTACCCACAACCAGACAAGAACATGGAAACCAATTTCACCTGTGTGTGTTTACTCAAAGAACAAGCTGCATTTGATTTCCCCCAAAAGCTTGTTCCTCACACAACAACAGAAGAGGAATGAATCTGTGTCCTCCATCTATCTTTCAGCTTAACATAAACATGTGCTATGTAAACAATGTGAATGTAATCGTCTGTCAAAACAGATTCTGCATTATGCATTGCCTGTTTTACTTTATTTGACTGTTTGAAAGGTTCAGGATTCGCCCTGTGCAATGCAGCAATCAATCTCTTTCCCTACCAATGTATAGGCCTTACAGATGACAATATGGCACCATTAGATTTGGTCGCAAACCTAACTCTGAAACTACAATCATACCTTTCCGTCAGTACTTTAGCTTGAACCACATCCAGCCGAAGACCACTTTGGGTTCCTGAGAATCTCTGCTAAACTAAACATCCCCTGATAACAGCATCGCAGACGGCAGTAGCTCACAATGCATACCTCTTCTCCAGGTCATCACCGTCCCCCAGGGTCCCGTTGATGAGCTGGTTGGGTGTCCACTTGAGGGTGAGGTGTTCCCCGGCCTGGTGGAGCGACAAGTACCCCCGCAGCACCTCCATCTCCTTCTTCTACAGGGGGTGGTGTGGGGGAGGGGAGAGGACAGATTAGAGCACGAACACAGGGGAGGAGAGGGGAGAGAAAGTGTGCACGACTCAGGCGCTGTCACGCATCCAGATAGTCGGAGATGGATGGTCGCTAGCCTCACAAAGCCAGCCTAAATCGTGCATCCTCCCAAGGGTTTTACCTCGAGATAAAAGTCAGTCGTACGTGAGGAAACTGCAAGGGGTGCTTTGACTTTAATTTTTTTTTTACATTTTACTTGGAATGTAACATTTACAATGATGGAAAATTATGAAAATAATTGCATTAAAAATATAGTTTGCATGTAAACTGATGTTGCTTGATGCATTCAATCGTATGTTTTCCACTGAGGTTTTGTGTTAATTGGCCGTCTTGCAGTAATAATTGTGCATAAAGGGGGCGCTGGCACTCTTTGTCAGCAACTGCATTTGTATTTATCTATTTTTTAATGTTTACTAATGAGGTGATCCCTGAAAGGTCTTCATGACAATTTAGTGGTAAACCTAAGGTCAAAGGTTTGGAGCCACTGGTCTAGAACCAGCTACACATGGGCAGCTTGGTTCCGAACAACATATAGCTTGATATGATAACATGTATGCTGCTGAGGAATTAGTTTAACGTTTAAAGGTGAGAAAATGCCACTGTCGATACGGTCAAATGTTCCCCCCTGACACCTCTGATTCTGTGGTCTCTGAAGGAGTCTCAGCAGAGCCTCACGCCTGTATTTATAGCCCTTCTGGTTTTACTCTGATCATAGACAACTGGTTTTATCGGCACTAGGAACAACTTCGACATAGGGAGTAGTTAAAAGGCTGAAGCTGAAA
Organism: Melanogrammus aeglefinus; assembly: GCA_900291075.1. Lineage (NCBI taxonomy): Eukaryota > Metazoa > Chordata > Actinopteri > Gadiformes > Gadidae > Melanogrammus > Melanogrammus aeglefinus. Next base: position 220,088 of record OLKM01000443.1, read on the forward strand.
GATGAACGGTAAAAACAGAGAGATACACAGAGGAGCAGGAAGAACGCAGCAGTAGCTCAGGAGCTAGAGTGGGTTGACTGGAAACCGGCAGGTTGCTAGTTCGATCCCCGGAGTGTCGAGGTGTCCCTGAGCAAGGCACCTCACCCCTACTGCTCCCGACGAGCTGGCTGTCGCCCTGCGTGGTGTGTGTGAATGAATGAATGAATGGTGGTAAGTCGCTTTGGATCAAAGAGTCGACAGAGCAGCTGTGTCCGCGTTTGGTTCCAGCCTTGACCAATAGGATGGGCCATAAAGCCCTACCATCGCCGCCAGCCGCCCCCCCCCCCCAGGATCAAGGAGAAAGGAACGTAAACTGGGACGACAAACGTGTCTCGTACCGGTTGCACCAGCACGTTGTTCTTGCCGTAGAGCAGGTGTGTGCGTGAGTTCTGGTGCAGCGACTCCACGTACTCCCGCGCCGACGCTGCAAACTTGTCCTCCGACACGCTGCCACTGGACTGCCTCTTGCGGATCTAGAGAGACACAGCGTCACTGAGGCCCATGCACAACAAATGAGGATTGGTCGTTAAATATCAGACCGACATTTGGTTTGGTTTTCAAATCCAAACATAACAGATATATTTACATATCAGATGGATATGGTATATTTGTCTGGATTTGAGCCATGCACTTCAGAAAAAATGGATTTGCCCTAGCAACCCCAACAACTCACGCCCAGAGTGGGCCTGCGTCCAGGGGAGGTGTCCTGTCCTCGGTGGGCGCCATGGATACGGTGGCGCTGGACCAGCTCATTGGCCGACGGGTCCGTCCAGAAGTGGTCCGACGTCTTCAGCTTGGTGTACTCCAGGGCACAGGGTCCCACTTGGAGCGCACACATACACACACACGCACAGGGGACAGAAACGCGCACACACACACACACACACACACACAATCACACGGAAACACACACAAACAAACACACATACATGCACACACACACACACACATACATGCACAAACACACGCACACACACGGACACACACCCACACACACACACACATACACCGGGGAAAACAAGAACACACACACACACCAGGGGAAAAACACACACAGACATACCATCAGTATGGCGTTCATGCGTCCCCGCGTCACTGTTGTGGTGATTGGGAGGGCTATCCGCAGTGCCAGCAGCGCTTCACTGCGAGTGCTTTCTCACTCTACGGAGCTTGCCTCAGCGGTCGGTCGGCGACTCTTGAAATGTAAATGGGAAACAGCTTATGAACCGCTCACTACTCACCCAGCAGAGCGGCGAGGATGGGGCCGTAGACCTGGTCGTGCATCAGAGCCTCCCTCTCATAGTACTTACTGCACACAGAGACACACATATACGTCACGAGTGGAGAAACGGCTCAAGGAAAAAACAAAACAACAATGTGGTCGATGTGTAATTCGGCGCACAGCGCTCTGAGCCTCTTTTGCAGCGTGTGCTCCGGTCCCTTCGGGCCTTTCATCCTTCGACAGGGAACTCGAGTGAAGCATTGGGGGTCCTCACCCAGGAAGCAAAAAACCACAGAGGACTGACACCAGGGGCTGGGCTTACGTGAGTCAAGATAATTAAAGGGAACTGCTCGGCTTCGGCCGGCATCAAAGCACTAATTGCTTCTGTGCGCAGTGACTCATCTGCACTCATCAGTTTTTTCTCTCTCCCTCTCTCTCCCCCCCAGGCGAGCGGCAAGGGGGCCGGCGGAGCGGACCCCGGGCTCACCTGGAGTTGTCCACGATGTACTGCACGATCTTGTCCAGCACCTTCTCGAAGAGGGCGGTGCGCACCCAGATGTGCTTGACGGCCTGGGCGGAGAGGGCCTGGGGAGCGCGGGGGGTCGCGGAGGTGGTGGAGGAGCCCTGCCTCCTCAGGGACTCATGGCCCAGACTCTGGGTCCTCCTGGTGGGGGGGGGAGGGGGTCTGTTAATCTGTGTCCTGGATGTGTGCAGTGCAGGAGGGCAGGATTTATCAATCAAGTGATCTAGCTAGTTAGTCGTCTGTTGCCCAGTAGGAGTATAGTGCATAACTATACCATGCAAAATATATTCATTGTTACACTCTTGTTCACTTATTGTATATTGTACAAGTGGTGAAGTATCTTTCCTAGCTATCTTTGTTGTGTACGGGGAAGGGGTTAACCTAACAATCATTAGTGCTTGGCACTTGGTTATATGAACACACTTACAGTACTGACAACAATATATTGTTTGTGATTGTCATTGCAAGTCACTTTGGATAAAAGCGTCTGCTAAATGCCCTAAATCTCAATCACTTTGGTTTGTGGATGTACACATAATACAGTCAAATACAAATTCAAACACATCCAAAGAACAATAACCAGCAACTCATTTTGTAAGGCTTAGAAGTCCTACGCCTCTCTAATCTCTCTGGGAGTTCCTCCCTAACGTTTCGATCATGAGGACACGAGAACAAAGCTTCTGGAAGGTCTAGAGTGACAGCTCCTCACGCAACGTGCCCCACACCGTGCGGCAGATGCCTCCACACTGGCGTGATCTGCGGTAACGTCAACACGTCCGCCTCAAACAAAACAGGAAACCTTCCACCTGTGTCACCTTGTCTACTGTGACTGCCTCTCCCCGTCTGGCGTGGAAGACGATCATCCACTGGCCAGACACAAAGGCCTACTCACACCTCAGCTCAGCTGCTAAGTCCCATCGTGACAGCCTTAGACTCTGTCACAGGCGGTACTATGGGTGGAAGCTCTCTGCCAGCAGGGACATCATAAAGCCCCGTCGTCAGACCATCCCAGCTCACACAACGCCTGCCGCACACACGCAACTCAGTCCCCCGCCCCCTCACAGAAGCCAAATGCCAAATGCAGTGTGTGTGTGTGTTTGTGTGTATGTGTGTGTGTGTGTGTGTGTGTGTGTGTGTGTGTGTTTGTGTTTGTTTGTGTGTGTGTGGGAGGGGGAAGCCGAGACACACACACACATTGCCAGTCACGATGTCTCTAAGGAGTCCACTCCACTGTGCGTGTGTGTGTGTGTGTGTGTGTGTGTGTGTGTGTGTGTGTGTGTGTGTGTGTGTGTGTGTGTGTGTGTGTGTGTGTGTGTGTGTGTGTGTGTGTGTGTGTGTGTATGTGTGTGTGTGTGTGTGTGTGTGTGTGTGTGTGTATGTGCTTGTCTGTGAATGGGGATGCCAGGTTTCAGATGGGGAGGGACTAATGTCGGTGTGACATCAGAGAGAGAGAGAGAGAGAGAGACACCATTAGAAAAAAGTCAGCATAAATGGACAGAGATCCCTCCCACTGATAACAGATATTCCAGTAACTTCTGAGAGCAGTGCCAACACTCACTCGATGAGGCTGCTTTCAATAATATCACCAAAGCTTGATGAACCGTGCATTGGGTGCTGTGCGTTCGTATCATATCCCCTTTGTTATTATTCACATGTGTTCAAAGACACACACAATACAATATGGATTGATTTAGTTGCTGAGGTGTCTCCCCACACACACACACATGTCAATGTCTATGGCAAAGTACTTTGGTTTTCCTGAAAAATGTGATGTAATGATAATGATTTGACGTTATCACTGGCCCGTGAACGGAGGGACCCCCGTCGACAATGCGTGTCTGTGTATTTGGCTCCCGTGCGTGTGTCTGTTGCCCGTTATGCACAGAGATAACAACATGCTACGCCACACAATATTGTTGGTGGATAGCGCGTGGGTGATGGCACCAGCCTGGGTGAAGCGTGTGTTATCACTTGCATCTGTGAGCAAACACAGAGTGATGGGCTAATAGCCACTGTCATCATTCAATCAATCCATGGAGGGTAAATCGGATCCGTGCAGCCGGTCATAAAAATATATTTTTACTGGAATGAGAACAACATAAAAGTGACAATCCTCTGGTACTAGTCCTAGATGTACTGCTGCAGAAACTTGACTTTCCTCTCGAGAATGAAATATTCCCACCAAGGACTTACGATGATTTCATAACGCGAAGCTGGTCCTCTGTGAGTTACAGCTCAGAGAGACTGTCGCTTTTAGTAGCACTTAGTGTGTGTGTGTGTGTGTGTGTGTGTGTGTGTGTGTGTGTGTGTGTGTGTGTGTGTGTGTGTGTGTGTGTGTGTGTGTGTGTGTGTGTGTGTGTGTGTGTGTGTGTGTGTGTATGTGCATGTGTATATGTGTATGTGTATGTGTGTATGTGGTATGTGTGTATGTGTATGTGTTTGTGTGTCTATGTGTTTCAGTGTATGCGAGAGAAAGGGGCAGGTGTGTGTGAATGACACACAGAGGCACAAGCACAGACACACACACACACACACACACACACACACACAAACACACCCAAATCCACACCCACGGACAAACACAGAGACACAGAAACATGGACATTTGTTCATTGCCCAAACTAACCGGGTGGATATCCGTGTATAATATCTGAATGATGTATATTTTCTCTCTCTATTTTATGCGTTTGCATCCCTGCAACACACTCTGGCTGGGTCTCTCTCCACCACCAGTGGCACGATGCCGTTGCCAGGGAAACCAGAGTGAATGAGCGATGGCGCCCTGAGGTTGGGTGGCAGGAAGGGAGGAGGGTTAGGAGGGAAGTGGAAGGAACGTGCGCACGCCTGTGTATTTAGTCACACATTTATTTGAATATCGATCTAGTTGCATGCTTGCTTGTGTGTGTGTGTGTGTGTGTGTGTGTGTGTGTGCTTGTGTGTGAGTGAATGGGGGTTTATGTGTGTGTGTGTGTGTGTGTGGATGAGTTGCACGAGCGCAAGGCGGTCGGGTGGGGCGGTCGGAGGGGCTCGATCTTGATCCATAAACAATAATGGCTTCTAATGCGTAGCCCAGCCCCTCGCTGGGGAAATAAGGGCAAATAGGATGTGACAACCAGAGTGCACCGCCGCAGTTGTGTACAGACACACAACCAGAGACACCACTGTGCCTGAACCAGGGTTTAATTGTGTCGCCCGCTGTCCCACGACGCCCTCTGATGAGGGACGTGTTTGTGCCAACATTGTGTTTGAATGTGCGGGTAAACCTTGCGGCTAACCCTTTATAATAAGGTGCCATAATAAATCGCAAACTAGTCATTAGCTAACCCTTTGTTAATATTTGTTAATTGTTACTAAAATATCTATTTGGCACAAGTTAATCGTTTTTTTCGTCATTAATTAAATATTAGTTGTTTGCATAACCCTAACCCTAACCCTAACACACGGCGCTAACCCTAACACACAGCCCTAACCCTAACAGCACCACTCTGTGGTCAGTGAAAAATAACTTTTAACTTATGCCAAATAGATATTTTAGTAACAATTAACAAATATTAACAAAGGATTAGGTAATGACTAGTTTGCACCCCCCCCCCCCCCCCCCCCCCGGCTACAGGAGCCTCTCCCTCCAGCCTTGGTGCTGCTGCCTGCAGGCAGCCATGTGGCTTTCACTAATGGAAAATTAATGGGCTCTGAAACATCATGGCTTGCACTTAGGAGGCTCCGCACACAAAGTACTTCATACGACTACACATGTGTACAAATGTACATGTGGTGTACACAAGCGTAAAGACATACAGACAGGCTGACGTGATGAGATGGGCGATGCATGCATTAAAACGTGTGCACGAATACACATCGACGACACACACATGGTGCACACACACACACACACACACACACACACACACACACACACACACACACACACACACACACACACACACACACACACACACACACACACACACACACACACACACACACACACACACACACACACGCACACACACACGCACAAGCAGAGACAAAGGCTTTTAACTGAAACACAAAAGAAGGAAAGATCGAGCCCAACGTTGAGTTAAAGTGATGATAATGATTTATAACACAGGCCTTTGGCTCTGATAAGGTGTTATTGTGATAACTTTGAATCCAAGTTTTGTTGTTATTGTTTGCTATTATTTACTAACTGCAACCCACTGTTAAGTATATTGTCAGTTTGTATAACGTTGCCATTTCTTCCTCCTCCTATATTCTTCTGAGAACTTGCACAATAATCATAATGACCAAGTTATGTTCAATTCTTGGATGTTCAATTTCATTTGGTTTAATATTGTATTCATTCCTAACCATGTTAAAGCTGAAGTCCTGTGACTAATGAATCATTTTCCTCTGGAGACAAAGACTAATGATGATCTGATATACCAGCTACCACTGTACCGTAATTAAAATGTTTTCTTTAATTTCATCTAAAAGCAAGTTTGAAATGTATTTGTCTCTGTGAATTTTGTATGAGAAAGGGTAAAATGGGTTTGTCGACCATTAAATTACCCATAATGGTCATGGTAATGCAGGGATGCTAGGCGGAATACTGTAAACTACCAGAGCCAGGAGGAGATGTTAGGCTTCTAGATCAGAATACTGTAAACTACCAGAACCAGCAGGAGATGTTAGGCTGGTAGATCAGAGTACTATTAACTGCCAGAGCCAGGAGGTGACGTTAGGCTGCTAGGTCAGAGTACTGTAAACTAATACTGTAAACTACCAGAACCAGCAGGGGATGTTAGGCTGGTAGATCAGAGAACTATTAACTACCAGAGCCAGGAGGTGACGTTAGGCTGCTAGGTCAGAGTACTGTAAACTAATACTGTAAACTACCAGAACCAGCAGGGGATGTTAGGCTGGTAGATCAGAGTACTATTAACTACCAGAGCCAGGAGGTGACATTAGGCTGCTAGGTCAGAGTACTGTAAACTACCAGAGCCAAGAGATGACGTTAGGCTGCTAGGTCAGAATACTGCAAACTACCAGAACCAGGAGGTGATGTTGGGCTGGTAGGTCAGAATACTGTTAACTACCAAAGCCAGGAGGTGATGTTAGGCTGCTCATTTAGATTACTGTAAACTATCAGAGCCAGGAGGTGATGTTAGGCTACTCATTTTGGTGGCTAACCGGCCATTATGTCAGCGGAAACGTGACCGTGACCATTACCGCATCACTGCAATGATGCGGCCCATTACAGTCAATTAAACATACAGGGGATTCTTTTGTGTGTGTCTGATTATGATTATTATTTCCAGGTTTGTACTCATGATAATGTTCATTTGAATATAACACACACACACACACACACACACACACACACACACACACACACACACACACACACACACCACACACACGCACAGGCACACACACACACACACACACACACACACAACACACACAACACACACCACACACACACACACATACGCACAGTAAGCAGACAAAGAAGACAAGCATCAGTTGGGAGTTGGGAGTTAAATTTGAATGACTTTGCTTATGGCAAACACAAACCTCTCTTGTGTGGTAATGCCCACGTAGTTGGCGGCTGAAAGATGTATCCTTCCCATGAGGAAAACAAAAAGAAATGTAAAATCATAGAATAAGCCATCCAGCTGTGTTTGCCGGTCTTGACAGCAGCACTCCTGTTTCAGGGTCTTTTAGGCTTTTGATGGAGGAGAAGAGTATTATGTTCTGTCTTTGTCTTTATTTTGTTTAGTGTTTGTTCTCCCCCTGCCCATCCGATGTCCTGAGTCTTTTCCCCTCCCTTCACAGAACCTGCCACTCCCATCCTCAAAAAAAAAATTCAACATACATATTATGTGTTCATAATATGCATGTGTCCCCCCCTTAATATACATTGCCATGGACTTTATTATGCATAAGCGGCTACGTGTTTAATTTGCGTGTGCTATAATAGACACACGCACGCCAAGTATCACCCGAAAATAGCAAAATAGCAACACCAACTGTGCTATCTGAGCCTTTATAGTGTTCCCGTTTTTCTTTGTGATTGTGCCATGAAAAAGTCGTTGTTTATTGTTAGCTACAATAGCCTCTTTAGCAAACCCGAAAACAAAAAACACAACTTTACATTGCATGTATTGCATGCACAGCATGCAACGCATAAATTGGTGACCGGAATAAAGTAGCAATGTAATCAGGTGTGTAAGAAAAAAAGGGGGCGTGCCTCTGAGAAATGCTGCAAGAAAGCTTGGAGATTTCCCGACTTCGGACTAGGAAGGCTGCGTCCAAGGATTCAGGAACAAACCATTAAACCAGGATTGTCAGTGGCGCAATTTCAAAATCGTTCTGTAATGGTGTGTTCCTGAATCCTCGGACGCCAGCCTTCCAAGTCAGGAAATCTCCCAGCTTTCTTGCGGCAATTCTCGTCGGCATGCCCCACTTTTTGTCTTCGACTCTCGGAATTCTGAGAGTAGACCGAGAGCAGTGACGACGCTCTCAACAAAAAAGGCTTGCCTTTTGGCCACGTTGGTCATTTTAATGTATATTTTAAATGCTCTTACACACTTGATTACATTGCTACTTTATTCTGGGCACCAATTTATGCTTGGAGACCGGTCTTGCTGTGCGTGCAATACAATGTCAAATTATGTAGTTCGTTTTCAGGCTGGTTTGCTAAAGAGGGTAAAGTAGCTAACAATAAACAATGACTAGCCAATTTCACGGCACAATCACAAAGATGAGCGGGAACGCTAAAAATGCTCCGTCCGGAAATGACATCAAAAGGTCAACTCGGAAGGCTGGCGTCCGAGGATATACACACAATAAGATAGCACCATGTAGCCTATAATTTGCGCCGGAACACGCCTCTGCTTTTGGCCGACACAGCTCTCACGGCACAAGTGTAGTTGCGCGAGTTTGCTGCGGGGCAAAATCAGCTTTGCGCCGGTTGCAAACTAGCAACGACACATGCATCGGTGTGAAAAGTCAACTGCGCTCGGTGCAAGTAAGGGCCCTATAAGTAGGGTGACCAGAGGTCCCTGTCCCTGGTTACTGCGGTCCCCAGAAATGTCCCTGGTTTTCACTGTGACTGAAAGGTCCGAAATTTGAATAAAGGAAAAAATAAAACGAAAATGATGAATACAAATATGTAAAGTAAGGTGACCAGATTTCTGAGACAAAATCCAGGGACATTTTCGGTTCAGAGGCGTAAAAACCTCCAAAACATCTAGTGTTTTTTTTCATGCATCCATTCAACCAGTTTGTGCATTCTAGATGGGCATTCTGCTCTGAACTCTGGGCTGAGCGCCGCTGGTTCTGGCTGGCTTTAGCTTGTGCGAGGAGAGGTGCAACTAAAGGCCTACGTGTCGTTTGTCGTTTTTTCAGCATTTTCGTTTTTTATATTTTTCCCTTTATTCCACTTTCGGATCTTTCAGTCACAGTGAAAACCCGGGACATTTCTGGGGACAGCAGTAGCCGGTAACAGGTCACAAAACAGGGACTGTCCCCTGTCTCGCCCTAACCCAAACCGGGGACGTCTGGTCTCCCCAACGTATAGTTGCGCCCCTACTCGCACAGGCTAAAGTCTGCGAGAACCAGCCGCGCTCACCCCAGAGCTCAGAGCAGAATGCCCATCTAGAATGTCCATATTTCTGGTATATGATTTTGGAAAAGCTGCGCGGTAGAATATTTTCCCATCGCGAGAGGCAGCTACAGGTACTCGATTCTTTCATGGCATTCGTGCATCCATTCAACCAGTTTGTGTTTCACAACCACTATTATATGTAAATTACATTGCGAGCGCCACATGCAAAGTCAATGTGATCTGTCGACGGACGGACGTAGTGTGAATGTGAACAAGCCTGGCCAACCAAGTTTAGTTGATATTGTGCCCCAGACAGGAGGGCTGTAGTGCTTTTATTATTTGAGGAATTACACAAGGAAAGCCGTCTTGTTTTGTATGAGATAAGGTATGATATAATTACAAATGTAGTTGCAAGCAACGATGAGATGGTCCACCATATCGTGAGCATGGCCAAATGCAGACATCATAATATACATTGTTTTGTGCCGATCCTCACAATCTGTTTGGTCGAGGTTGAATTCTAACAGTAGTCCTCCTGCACAGCGTTGGCAAGCACCGACGCCACACACTCTACCACAGAACCACATGCGGCATCGCCCAGCAGGGCAAGAACAAACTATATTTTTAGAATGAGGAGTCTTCCATACTTTGCGAAAAGGGTAAGCTTGGGAAGTAATGGTCAAATAGATCTGGTACACCATGAGAGTAGATTTACCGGAGGAAAACTGTAGAGTCTGTGGTTGATGGCAGCCTCTCCTGCCTGAGCCAGACTGATTAGACTCTGGGGCTGGCAGAGGCTACACACCTGCCGTGCGTTGAACAATCAATGCACTCAGAGTATAGCAGCAATCGCCACGCACACCCAAGGGCAAACCTACCCGGCAGCGTCTAACACCTGCTCTGTGACTCATTTATTTATTCTGAATCTGCAATAAACCGGTTTTCCTATCTACAACCTGTGTTCTGTATTTGATGACATTTCTAAAAACATTTATGGTTGCAGTCAGATTTGTACAAGTGACCTTCTGTTCATCTGCCCTGGGATCACAGTTCAAGGAGTCTTCAATATTTAGAAGAAATAAAGAGCTTTGTAAATATTGTAAAAGGACCCAGGTATGGGCATATTATGGCGTCTCCTCTTCTTAGCCAGCTGAAACAAGCGAGCTTAAGTGGTTTTGACTCTATGGGCCCTATCTTGCACCCAGCGCAATTTACTTTCTACACCGACGAATGTATCATTGCTAATTTGCAAACGGCGCAAAGCCGATTTTCCCCCGCAGAAAACCTGCGCTGCTAAACTTGCGCCCTGAGAGGCGTGTCAGCCAAAAGCAGAGGCGTGTTCCGGCACAAATGATACATGGTGCTATCTTACAGATCGATAAAGCAGTTGCGCAACTGACCGACCTGGTCTAAGTGCACTAGCGGATAGCGTAGTTGGTGTTGCTATTTTGACGTTCCATGGCAGGTCGGAACGGCAACATTTTCTCCATAGGGGCTGCATGAATGAACACTAGGCTATGCCATGCGTTAATAATAATAACAAGGATAAACTTGAGCAAAGTAGGCTCTATCCCAGCCTTCCAAAAAAAAATCTGGTTTTAGGGTTAATGATAACGTTAGTTAAAGTATTTGGGAACGAACAGCTGACACAGCGGTAATAAGTTGTATTTGAATCAATGCATCTGCAAACTAATACCTAGTCCTGTTGTGCCACCCACACTGGCTTCCGAGAGACTTTTCTTCTGTCATACGCATAGCAGTTTATATTCCACCACAAGCTGACACAAATGTCGCGCTCAAGGAACGACAGAACCATCAGCAAAACAGGAAACAGACACCCAGAGGCCGCTCTAATAGTGGTGGGAGACTTTAACGGTCCCAGCCTATGCAACTGGATCCTTGGCTTCCTGACGGATCGAAAACAGGTGGTGAAGATTGGTTCTAAGATCTCCGCCCCTCTGACCATCAGCACAGGAGCCTCCCAGAGCTGTGTCCTAAGCCCCCTCCTCTACTCCCTATACACCCAAATCTGCGTGGCTATACCCGGCCCCAATGCAGTGACCAAGTTCGCCGATGACATGACAGTGATCGGCCTGATCACTGATGGTGATGAGACGGCCTATAGGAGGGAGTCGACTGTCCGGCACAGTACAGCCAAGACAACAACCTCATTCTCAACACCGACATAACCAAAGAGCTCGTAGTGGACTTCAGAGGGAAGGGACAGATTCAAGAACCCATCACCATCAATGGGTCTGCTGTGGAGAGGGTAGATAGCATTACCTTCCTGGGGGTCCACATCACCAAAGACCTCACCTGGGAGGAGTACACCAACCAGGTAGTGAAAAAAGCACAGCGGTGCCTACTTTACCTTAGGCGGCTGAAAAAGTTTGGCGAGATCCAAGATCCTGGGGGCCTTTTTAGAGGCACAACGGAGAGCATATTGACTAGATGCATCAACTGCCTGGTACGGGAACTGCACTGCCCAAAGCCACAAAATACTGCAAAGGGTAGTGCGGACAGCTGAGAGGATCAGCGGATCTGAGCTTCCCTCCATCCAGGAAACCTATAAAGCCTGGTGTGTCAAGAAGGCCCTACAAATCATTGGGGACCCCAGCCACCCCAACCAGAAACTGTTAAGCTACTGCCATCAGGGAGGCGGTACCGAAGCCTAAGGGGCAAAACCCAGAGGATGCCAAACAGCTTTTTTCCCTCAAGCAGTCAGGCTCCTGGAGAAACACACTACCCCCAAACCATCCACACGCACACCACAACAACAGACTGGTATTTAACAGCATACATGTCTATTGTATTTGCACAGAATTTATTCATTACACAATACCACAAGCTGTGGCTGCTACCACTACCACTCCCACTTGGACACATTACACACATTACAATTTTATTACACCTCATTACTTATTATAATTATTGATGCTGCTACTTATTCGATCATTTTTACTTGGTTTTTCTTGTGGTTTCTTATCTTCATTTATTTTATCTTGTACTGTTGCTGCTATGTGAATGTTGAGGAACCAAGCCTAATAATTCTACTCTTCGGTACTGTACAATAAGATGTAATAAAAATTATTCTGATTCCGATTCTGTTTAAACACACGCAAACTAAAACACTAACATATAATACAGTCCACTGCAACTAGGCCTACATTAAAGGGGGGACACATGCATATTAGGAACACACGTCAATAACGATAATGTATAGGCCTACCCTACACTGGTAAGAAACGATGTGTGTTAATGTAGTGCCACATACTGTATTATTAAATACACCCACAGTTGCGGCCACAGGACCGCATATCATATGTGTGTTAAGTTTTCTTTGACGACTCAGTATTTCTGAAGTTGTAGAAGAAAACACTATTGCATGTGTGAAATAGGCCATATTATTTGGCCATAAACTGAGCCATTTGAAGTTTGAAATTCATGTGGTCATGCAACCGTCTCATCGGACTGCCAACGCTCGAAATATCAACTCGTCAGGTTGAAATGCGCTCATGGCTCTTGAAGGGGATGGGAGATGGCACGTTTATTGCACGTTGCGCCCAAACCACACCTACGGATAATTGGGTTACTTCAGGGCAACCCTTTTTAGATTTGCATCGGACGCAGTGGCAGTTCTAATGGCGGGGCAAGAGGGGCCCTGGCCCCTGCTGAAATCTGATTGGCCCCTGACGTTCCCCTGTTCCAATTGACGAGAAGAACTACCGGAGAAATCAATGATCACAGATGCAATTCCACACCCAAACAATCGGCTGCAGTAATGTGTCAATGCAACTTAGTAGAAAAGCGGACCTGCGGAGGTCTTGGCTTTTTATTATTTTTGCTTGAAACTTTTACTGTTAATGGCTGAATGTTACCAGAAACTGACATTCTCAGACGTTATGCTTGGCGGGAGAAAGAATCCATCCATCCATCCAACTTGAAGACAATTCTTGTGACTAACTATTAAACTTGTAAGTCACCTTTTTCTTTGTTCTGAATATGCTGTGCTGTGTGTGTTCGTGTGGGTGTGGGTGTGGGTGGGTGACTGGGTGGTAGTGTGTCCTAAAGTAAATCCTGACGGGCCAGGTCATTAGATTTGGATGAATTGTCAGGCGTTTCAGCTCCAAGCGTAACAATCGGAAAATTCTTATTTGTTGAGGTGTAGGCTATGTGTGTGTGACGGAGTGAGAGAGAAAACAATTGTGTGAAAGAGATAGAGAAAATGAGACAGGGAAACAATGAGAGAAAATGAGAGACAATGTGTGTGTGTGTGTGTGTGTGTGTGTGTGTGTGTGTGTGTGTGTGTGTGTGTGTGTGTGTGTGTGTGTGTGTGTGTGTGTGTGTGTGTGTGTGTGTGTGTGTGTGTGTGTGTGTGTGTTTGTGTGTGATGTATTGCATTTAATGAGTTGTTTGCATTGTGTCCTTTATGCACAATATAAATAAACGAGAAAATCATTGAGACCTTAACTGGCTCATCACGTTTTATTAGCGTGTTTGAAAAAGCTATTACTGTCAAATGTATTTGCACCGTACTGAATAGATTATTTGTGTGCTTGGATGCACCCTGTTCTTGGCCCCTAAATGTATCACATGGCCCCTTAATGGCCCCTGTTTCAGAAAAATCCTAGAACCGCCACTGATCGGGCGCAAGATCATCGATCAGCCGGTATAATAGCAACAGCACCAGAGACACGCCCACAAAGCTACTTCCGTTTTGCGATTCTCACTTGCGTTTCAGACCGTTTAAAAGTCAGGAATATGCATGTTTTACTTGAAATTGTATATCTACACCTTCTTGGGTCCCATTGCTATGTCTCTTTCACCATATTGTCCCACAGTCACCTGGTAGACCTACATGTGGGCCAAGTTGGTAGCTTTTACCTCCTTGGGCACATAGTCCGTTTGTGTGGGCGTTTGGTCAAGTTATGGTGATTGCATCATATCCAAATGGTTGGACAGAATGGTTTGCACCATGAACGTTGTTCATCAAGTGCTTATTTTAGCACTACTGAATCTGGCCCATCCTTTGGTCTTTTACTAAAAGGATGTTTTTAGGCTTGTTCTACAAGCCTACCAATTTAAAATACTTGTGTCATTTTTGGATATCGCTAAATATGTCAGGAACAATAAAATACAAATAAAACCGAATACAATAGGGTTACTATAGATTTCGCAGGAGCCACGGTAAGACCAATTTTCTTCCAGCCTTAGTGTCAACCCAATGAGTTAGGTCTGTGTTTTGGCAAGAGACATACTGACCTTGAGACATCCGACTGCTGCTGGAGCTGCTCCTGCACCTTGCAGCACACGTCGCTGGTGGTGTCGTTCACCTTGCCGATCTTGGTGAACAGGGCGGCGATCTTGTCACTGCGCAGGAAGCCGGCTGCCCGCCGCTTCAGCATGTGACCTAGGCAAGCCTCGATGGCAGCTGGCGAGAGGAAGGAAACACACAGAACAGTCAGGGGCCAACTAGCCTGGGCTTCCAGTCTCTCTTAGTTGGGACACTTTGTTTGTTGTACAAGAGGGCCTGGAAGACGACCCTTACAATTAAAGCAGGCCAATCGGATGGCATTTGAGCTGTGATTGAATGGACAGGTCTTGCACCAGGGTTTTTCGCTGGTGGAAGTTTTTAGCTGGCCAAGGTGGCCAAACAGATCTAAATTTATGGCCCAAATGTAAAATATAACAGCCATATGTAATTCACATGTCCCACGTTTGTAATGATTCGTGCATATTCAAAAGGACATGTTGAAAATATGTGTTGTAATAAAAGGCGTTTTCCGCACGTTTCTCCTCACAAGTCACCTCTTTATTTTTAACGTTAATGCACCATGTCTGACTGCAACCCATCTAGAAACACGATTAATTCAAGTATTGTATACATTCAACCCACAATGCATTATTTTATTGTTCGCTTCCTATAGCTCATCGGATCAAGTTCTCACCAAAAGGGAATCAAAGAGTTCACTTGAAGGTGGGCCCAGACCCCTGTTTTCAAGCAAAGTGAGAAATCACACCACCGCAAACCAACTGTATTATCGGGGGAGACGCTCTGGGGTTCAGAAAAAAAGGCTCAGGTGTGAATGCACCGGTGGTGTGTGTCGCAGGAGGGCAGTGGAAGTCTACATTCAGTAAGCCACAAGCTAAAGTATAATCACTGGCAGCTCAGCAGTCAATGTATGCTCAAAAAAATATAGAATTGTATTATTAACTAAAATTATAATTTTCATATAAAAAATGTAGATATTGCAATGAGGTGTTACAAATACAAATTAAGAAAAATAAAGATATTTAGCAGCCAATTCAATTGTAAGTGCCTAATTGCCGGTAAATGCGAGCTAATGGAAACACTGCTTGACAAGTCGAAAGGCAGAACGGGCCAATGTATGGACCAAGGCTGGCTGCAACCTTGGATATGAACTCAAATGGAGGTGAGCAATCTAAACCTAGAAAAGCAATGGATTGATTCTGACCAGCTACTGACTGATCTAGGATCCAGCAGTAATATGACAGTAGAACCTCTGGGGGGGAGCCCTGGCTAGACGGCAAAAACATGAAGATGCTATGGTAGATGTTACGCCAAGATACTTACAAGAGCTTTCAGAAAAGGATTTGATTATTTCTGTGATGGCCAGAAACCTAGAGAGACACTTTGACTCTGCACGATGTAGCCCGGACCGGATGTTTTATCTTGTCTTCCCACCGGAAAAGTTTAATTGACCAGCGCTGGCTAAATTATCTGTAAGCCAATAACATGCTTCTAGAATCCCGCCACCAAGAAACACGATTACAAATGCATAGCAAAGAAAGTAAAACGCCCCACTCAGCCAAATTGGCTGTTTTCTGACTTTGATTATTGTTCAAAGTCAGACTAGTGAGAATGCCAGCCATTGCCCAGCACGAGACCACATGTAACACTGAATCACAGTGTTACAGGCGAAAGTGCTTGGAAGATTTATTTAAGCATTACCATTGAGGTGCTCCATCAAGAGGGACCTATTGTACCGATAACGTGAGAGGGAAACACACGCCTCCTTAGTTATCGCTCCTCCTACGTAAATCCTGCAATTATATTTCAGGTGGATGGAACAAAAAAGAAGTATGAGAAATACGTTTAAATGCAGATGCTGTTCTGCACCTTAGTTAATATCAAGCCTTTCTCTGTCATGGTCTGTCTGTTTCTGGTTTTACTTTGGTATCTGTCTTGCTTCTCCACACGTCCGGTCAGGTTTCCCTCCTGTGTGATTACTGCTCCCTCCCCTAATGTGTTTCAGCTGTTACTCGTTGCGTGCCCTGTATGTTTGGTATTTTAAGCGCGCATGTCTTTCCTTTGTTCCTTGTCGGATCATTTTAGTTTGTGGTGAGTTGTGTCCTGTGTTACCTGTGTTACCCGCGTCACCCATGTTCTCGGTGTTCCTTGCCTTTTGAGTTAATAAATTATCCTTTTACCTGAACTGTCTGCTATTGGGTTCTGCCTGCCTGCCACCCGCTAACCGTGACATTCTCCTGGAGAATATGGGTTAGGGGAACCCCATAAACTGAACTATTTTGTATCTAAGGAGTCTACACCTGAGCTACCCATGTACTAGTCTCACAATATAACATGGGAACACCTGGTCATGTGATGGACCTGTGAATTACATGTTAATGTTAATTACTATTAAGAATGAGTGTACTACTTACTAATAACTCCCTTTCCTAAATGGTACTAAGTAACTAATACTTACGATACTAAGACGGGTTTTTGTCCAAGATCTGAGATGCTTTAGTCCCAACAACTGCAGAAGGAGTTTCTGATGCTGTTCCTGGAAAGGCCATTGGTATGATTGAGTAGCGCGTTCAGAGCATCGGTTGTGCGGTCTGAGTTTGGAGTTTGGCTTGTTTGGGTTGGTTTTTTTACGTAGTCATGTTTGAATGACTTTGAAATGTATTGAGAATCAGGCGTCAGCCTCGTTGTCTCTCTGGGTCCCACCCACCCTTCCGCCCACTCACACTCTGCACTTCCCTTCCAAGTCACGACCACAGAGGATTCTCCCTCTTTTGGAGTGTGTGGTCGCCCATGAATCACGAGGCACTTTCCATTAGACAAACACAGCCACATAATTGTCTGCAGCAATAATGCCTTTCTTTTGGTTAAATTACACATTGATTTGGCTAATGCGATACGACAAAACATCTTCAGAGTGAAAGGTATCTGGGCACTGATTATTGATTCTCAACAGTGCATATTTGATGTAAAAAATATATATTTATATATTTATGTACATAAATATATATTTTTTACGTACATATTTTACATATATATATATATATATATATATATATGAATACAATCCTGTGTCAGATGCACGCTCAACAAATTGCGAACAACACTTACATTTTGTGCCTTTCACAATCAAGGTTCACTGCTTAATGACCAGTGACAGTGACCACAATTACTTGATTATCATTACTGGATGCAAATGTTTTTTTAATTTTTTTTTACATTCATGCATCTTTAAACGTAGTCTTAATGGTTATGTGATGTAAGACATGGTCCTTTAAAACCCATCTTGGCTTCTCAGTAGCATGTAATTTTTTTTTTAGTTAAATTATTTGTGCAGATTATTTCTCTTTTGTATGAGTGCAAGTGCACTAAAAAAGGACAGACAGCATGGGAAGTAATCATGCTGTCATGATAGGAGAAAATTAAAATGGGATTACAATCTGCCATTTTGTGTTTTGGCCTCATCTGTCCAGTGCCTACATACACACCATCCTCTCTGGCATCCACACACTCCATTACTGCCCCTTCCGCTCTCCCCTTCACAGGTGCCCATCGCTGCCATGCAATAAAACGGGTAATGTAACGCAACGAGGCGCAAGACGACACCAGTCAGAACGCGTGTTAAAAACTAATTGTCCTCGCACACAGTCTTCCGATCCTGTCGCCACTGAGCTAATTAAAGGATAGCTCATTTGACTATGTCTTTACTTTTTGTTTCGCGTAAAGTTTAACTTCTGCCTACCGGTTGGCTTGCGTTGTCTCTGGTTACTGCTTGCCATCCATCTCATGTCAGGAATAATCAGGGAATCGTCTGGGTCTGCCCACAGCCCTGAGGCACACACACGTCCTGCTCAACGCACACTCCCGGGAGGAGAGAGTAGACCAGTACCGCTCTGTGACGTGATCGGCCGCACCGACTGTCGCACCAACCCAAGGTGTAAACTCTAGCAGACTCACTGGAAGCAAGAGTTTGCTCCACCTGTTTGTAATAATTTGTTCTGGTTCTGTGTTCGGATGGGCTCTATCTCAGCTCGACTCACACCCTGACTGGGGTATGTAGCGGCCGGTTGTACGGCTGCTCCAGCCCACTGCCACCATTAACATTTTCATTTGATGGAAGATTGGTGTGCGCTCGTAACACATAACAATGCAGGAGATCATTGGGAATGAACGTTGGATGGTGAGAGGAGCTCAATTAATTCCCTTAAAGAATTAAACTGCATTATGAACTATTGTAAAAGATTTATGCCTAGTGGTGTAACAAAAGGTAAGTCCATTCATGCATGAGAAATATAGTCTCTTTTGTCCCAAGCACATCAGGGACAGAATACGTGGGAGAATATTCAATTAACAAACTGATTTTGTCACCATAGCCTACCGAAAAACCATTTTGCCATACAACTCATTCTTGTGCTGGTTTCATAGTAACTTTAAATTGCACTTGACTTCTACTCCTAAACGGAATATAGGCCCTGTCCACACGAACCCGGGTTTTTTTGAAACCGAACTTTTATGAACCGCGGTAAAGAAAATTTGCGTCCACCACACTTCATAAAAAATAACTCCGTCCACACGAGACCAAATCCGCTCAACGTGCATTCAAAGCAGTAAGGGTGGCGATAGCAATCCAAACAGAAGGCCATTAGCATCACAAGGCGAATTCATACCGGAAAACAACAATGCGACACGAGGCCGGACAGATCCTTCGTGTGGCCGACACACGAAGTTGAGTTACTTCTTCATTGTCATCCATGAATTAATATAAGAAGAATCAAGAAATTTGAATGGGAGTCGTGTCAATCCAAATATAATTGATGATCTAATGATATGCCAAGTGAAATACGTTGGTCTCCCATGGATACTACTTATACTGTTTACCGTCGCACAGTGTGACAGTAAACAATGTCGACAAGTGACCAAAAAACTGCGGTTTTTCCCCCCGTCCGACAACGTGACTGCTGAAACGGAGTTTCGAAAAGTTCACCTGGATCCGGTTTACAAAAAACTCCGTTTCAGAGCGAAACTGCGGTTACGTGTGGACGAACGGCGAAACCGTGTAGAGAAAAACACACGGTTTTCAAAACAACCGGGTTCGTGTGGACGGAGAAAACCGAGTTTTTTGGTTTCCTTTCGACATTGTTTGACGTCACACTGTGCCGACGGTAAACAGGTATAATAGTATCCATGGGAGACCACGTATCACTTGACTATCATCAGATTGCATCAGTTATCA
>OLKM01000443.1:239989-284989 GCA_900291075.1 Melanogrammus aeglefinus
TTACCACAAAATGGGGAATTTGGTTGAGGACAACAGTGTGTGGATGGAGGTTTAGTTGAATTGACCACTGGGACATTTGTGAGTCAAACAATCGCCTTGGGCCCACCTTTTCTTGGCGGGTGGTTTCTCCTTGTGAAGCCTGCCCTAAAACCATGGGCCTCCTTCGCGTATTGTTTCCCTTCGCCCAATTGCCAACCCCACCACCACCCATGCATGGGAAACTTCTTGGATACAAGGGCAAGGGAATTTATTTTTATTTCTTAAAGCCCCCCCACCAACTGTAAAAAACGCTTTCCTTAAACTGGGGATGATGTATGAAATGTACATCCCTAAATACAAAGTTGAAGTCGCGCTTCTACTGTCGTAGGAAACAACTTTTCCACTGGAGCAGCTTCCTTTCAGGATTTGGAAAGGGCACAATTCTTTAGTAGAAAACAGATAATAATAGAAAAGGGTACTTGGAGTAAGATTTCTTGTGTTGTCTTGTTTTCATTGAATTCGGGAACCTTATACTTGACTATGGGGACTTTCATGCTTACCAACTGGGTTTTGCGTACATTTGGCAAGGGACAGGGAAAGGAAAGGAGTGCAAGTGAAAGGTTAAAATAAATATTCAGAGGGAAAAACCAACCAAGACGAGGAACGGAACGAAAAGAAAGGCTGCCAGAAAACAAAAAAGAATATTATTGGAGCCATGGGGGGGAAACAGTATAAAAACTCCTTTAGGGTCTGACACCAAATGCCTCTTCTTAAAGTGTTTTTCAGTTAGATGTACGATATGGGGAAACACCAATAGGTCAAGTCAAAGAAAGAAATTATGTCCAAGGCTTATTACCATTTAGTTGGTGTTGTTACTTTCCTATAAATAAACGTTTGCACTGGTCAGCTGGACAAAATAAAAATGGGGCTGGTTGGTTGTTTTTTTAGGCAAAAAAACACATTGGAAAATATTAGGGTCTCGCCTTAAATAAACGCCCAAAAACTCTGGGCGAAGGAACTTTGGCAAGGGTTCAGTTAAGGGTCACCCACGACGCGCTTTTTTACAAGCGCAAGCAAAACATACACTCTGGTCCGAAGTAAAATGTTCACAATACAATACATCATGTGTATGGTTAAATTTAACATATGGGATTGTTGCTACTGTCAGCTATCAGCGTGTACTACAGTTATACAGTATCTAGATCATTAAACATTCAGCAAATAATGAACACATTACTAAACCCCTTATATTTACCTCCACTATGAAGCTTGGTATTTGTAATGCATTGCTTATTGGCTTTTGACAACGTGTCGCTGGCATATGGCAGCTGGGTTCATTGGATAAAAACAGGGATAAAAAAATACCAAGGAAACGACGTGGGGACCTATGTGCGCTTGTGATTTGCGTTGTGCTAGCGCAGTCGGAAGACGCAGAAGTGAAAGATGATCAAGTTGGCGCAGACCAGCAGCCACCACCCGCAGCACACATGGGCCTTGGGGATTCCAACCCGAGCTAAAGACCGCGGCCCTTGCACGCTCCGTTGACACCCCCCCCCCCCCCCCCCCCCACCCCCACGAGGAGGGAGCACGGCAGCAAGGGGAGGAAAGGACAGCACGAGTATGTGTGTAAAAGAGGCTGAGGAGGTCAGGCGTGTTGGCATGGCAACCAATCTGCATCTGCTTTTTTTCTTTTTTGCTCTCCTCCACTCTGGTTGCCATTGGATATGAGCCGTTGCCATGACGTAACTAGCATAGTTTGTGCTACAATGAATGCGGCTGGCTAATGTGAAAGCATCTCTCTTCCTTGGCTGCAACCTTGGCTATTTGTGGAACGGGAGGCAGGGGAGGGGCGCGACGGACTCCCTTGTGGTTTGAGTGGTCAAAGGTGCCGGTCAGAATCATGAGCGCCACGGCGTCTGCCTCGTCAGAACGCTGCCGACCTAAAGGGATCCAGCGAGGGATCAGGGATAACGCTTGAGTTATATTGAGTTAGCGACAGCCTGAAACATGGATGTGGGGGAGCTGCTGGAGCTGGAACGGAGTCCCCTCTTTTTTTTTGCGCGATAAAAAACAAAAGCATTACAGGCAGGACAACAAGAGTGGAGCTGGTTCCCAACGTTATGAGGGGGTGAGGATGATTCTTGTGTGGGTGATTTTTTACGGGCACGATCATAATCATAACACAAAACTTGGTTGACACAAAAAATGGGATATAATTATATGTAACGTTTATATCAGCATTTATCAAAAAAAATGACAACAAAGGGAGAGACCGGTAGACACAGGACACAAAACGACCATGGCCAACAGCACACACACACACACACACACACACACACACACACACACACACACACACACACACTCCTTTCAAATCCCTCATCTCCTTTCATCTTGTCTCAGTCACACTCACCTCACCTTTCCTTCTTTTCACACAAGAGGCCCTACGACAAACATGCGCACAAACACACCCACACAGTTACACACGCACACACACACACACACTCACACACACACACACACACACACACACACACACACACACACACACACACACACACACACACACACACACACACACACACACACACACACACACACACACACACACAAAATGGTACATAGCAGCTGAAAACACATTTCAGCAGAGACAGACACAGTAACACATGCTCGTGGGTGTGTTTTGATATTATCGCTTCGGTATTCTCCCCTTTATTTTCTCTCTCTCGCTCATCACTCTTCCACAGAGCTTTTCTAGACCATCTTGTAAACACACCTCTTATATTCCCCCCCCCCTTCCAGCCATTGTCATGTCATACATGTCTCGCTCCCTCCCTCCCTCCCTCCCTCCCTCCCTCCCTCCCCTCCCTCTCCCTCCTCCCTCCCTCTCCTCTCTCTCTCTCTCTCTCTCTCTCTCTCTCTCTCTCTCTCTCTCTCTCTCTCTCTCTCTCTCTCTCTCTCTCTCTCTCTCTCCTCTCTCTCCCTCTCCCAATCTCTCCCTCTCTCCCTCTCCCAATTCCTCCCTCTCTCCCTCTCTCTCTATCTATCTCTGACACACCAGTCATGGCTAAGAGCGGTCTTCAAGTTCATCAGAAGAGTCAGCAAAACGGTGAAATGCATCTGTGGTGCAGAAATTGGACATTTGCGAGGTTATCGCCCTAAGGGCAGAGATCAATCATGGCCGCACTGAAAATTTGCCGGAATTGTTATGATTTGTGTTGCTCATTAATAATTCCTACATACCTTCCCAGTCAACATAGGTGAAGGAATTATGTCGTTTTGTGATCGTAGAACCACGTTGAGAGTTGGGATGTCAAGACGAATTAAATGACCAGTGTCATTTACACATATGGCTGTGTATGATGATATAAAAGCACATCACTTAGCAGGTCTGGCTAATCTTTAGCCTCACTCAGGAGAGCAAGAGACTATAAGAGAAGCAGTTTCTTGTTTCTAATGCAATTCGATTGATAGGTGATTCTGTCAAACTGTCCACCACATTTGTTCACAGTGCTGGTGCTTGGTTAGGGCAATTAGGAGAATCTGCTCATAAGAGATCAAATCCTAACCAGAAGGCTTCCACGTAATTGGGGAGGGCACTGTGGCAGTCGATCAGTCAATAATCAAACACCTGATTCATTATCAATGATATCAGTGGATCCGTGGTAGAGAAACTATAATTATACTAGAAAAATACAATAAAACATACAAATACATTAGTCTGTTAGTCTTGGATAGATGAAGAGAGAAATGAAGTGGCAATGAAAAGCAGTTTAAGTGTGCATTCAGTTTGCATTCTTTGATTCAATGTAACATATTTCCATTTCACAAAAAAAAATAAGAGACTGGAGATTATCCTCTCCCCACTACATGATTATGGAAAAATATTGGTCTAACTTCCCATGCATCATACATCTTTGCCTCTGAAACAGCTGGGAGTAGGATCCCATTACAATAATCGATGCTTTATCTTGGAGGTAGCGAATTTGCTCGTTACTTTAAGAGTGGAGTGCGATAATCACAGCGATTGTCTGAGTTGTGGCTGATTAGGCAGTAAGCCGTGGGGCGCATTGGCCGGCTGCGCGTACAGGAGCTGAGGCCTGGCATGTCCCTGTCTGTGTGGGAGGGAGAGAGGTTATTAACGAGGAGAGGGGGAGAGAGGGATTAAAAGAAGCGTGAGAGAGGTGAGAGTGGGTATTGGTTCTCACAGTTTATGCCTACCTCTGGTCACAAGGGCTGCCTGAATGGGAACTGGACTTATTTCTGTTGTTGGGTGGTCAGAACTATGATGCATGGTGATCTCTCTCTTGCCAAGGCAGGTCGTCGTAGGTTACAATGACAAAACTGATTGTTGAAATGGATGTCTCTCATGGGCCTTGAATACGCGCCGTGATGGTGTCACTCACCATACAAACGCGCACCCGGCACCAATCAGAGCTGAGGCGAGAAATAACCATTTGTGTCCACGTCAAAATCGAGGGTAAGTGGAGTTTAACATTTTACTCCCAGCACGTGTTGTTCTGAACAAGCTTTTCAAGCAGGCTTGATTCCGGGAGATATAGTCATGGCTCAATGGGGGCTTTACTGGATAAACAATATGAAACCATGGTGGGGGACAGCACACAGGAGTGTGCCTGCGAGGGGAGGCCCGGAGAGGGTACTATACACTCTGATGCTTGGCACAAGACAAGGTCAGAGGCAACAAGGACCTGGGCTTCTGGATGTACCGACACGGTTAACCTAGACACTACGTCCGGTCCTCAATCATAGATTCATTAGGAATCAACACACAATTAACTTATTATGTGTTGAATGAAACACCTAAGAATAAAACCTGAAATCCAACATGCTATGGTATAATACTAAAGTCAGGCTTTTGAATAGTTACATATAGCAATATACAGAGCTGAAACAATTAAACATTGCACTCTTACTTCTGGATAAGCAGCCTTAGCCTTGTGTGCCGAGACCAGCCAGAAAAGATGATTTTGAAAGAATGATTGTTCTGCTAAGAACAATTTTATGCGACCAGAAGGGTATAATAAACTTGCAGTGCCGTTTACAAAGTGTTTATTATTTATGGTATAATTAGGCTAGATTGCTTTGGATCTTCAGAGAGCTTCTTTCCTCTACGGCTCAACACCACTTTGTAAAATCTAAATAATCTGAAATATAACTGATAATATAGATGATGATTTCATATTTGGATTTAAATTAATGCAGTCTAAACGTTAATCCTAACATACTGCTATAGAAAAACAAGCATAAATACATGCATATCATTAGTGGCTGAATTATGGCTAAAGGCTAATTATCTCACTGACTTCATTACGGCTAATTAAGTAAGTGAGATAGCAATGTGCATATCTGTTTGTTTATATGCCAAGGAACTATTTTTATATATATACTGTACATATATATGTATCTGACAGAAGTGTGAAATGAGTCTGGAAGCTTGTGGATGAACCCCTTTGTGCTTGTGCGTGTATGCGTTGATCCGATACGCGTCTGACAGCGAGAGATAAAGTTTTCCTTCAGCTAGCCAGGTTGCTGGGGCCGCCATTGATCTCCACAGGCTGGTCTACAGAGCGGTGGTGTCAGAGGCCCTGTCAGCAGAGAGGGAGATGAAACACAGCCGTGGCCTCCCCGACTCCAGTCTCGTCGGTTTTCAAGAGCAGATCAGCGGGTGATGGGTGGTCCGGCAGGGATCGATATTGAACGGCTGTGTGTGGCCACTCGGCATGAGAGGCAGTGAGACCAGTGAAGCCCATGTATGAGGAGCGCAAGAGCAGGGAGACGTGTGTGATGGATAGGGTGCGGTGCAGTGATATGTATCGTTAAGACCACAGCCCAATTACAACACATGAGTGCCAAAGTAATGCCTAATTTTGGCCAATAATGCCTTATTTTTGCACCCATATGCCTCTCCGATGGGAGGTACAGGACCAAGAGCTGTTCTGACGTGGCTGGTGTGTCAGTGTCTGTGTGATTTGTGTGTGTGTGTCTGCATGTGTGCATGCGTGCGTGCAGTTGATGGGCAGGGGTCCGCAGTTAGACCCCTGAGTACTGATATAAAGTCATTTACATAATAAGAACTCGTATATTTTGGAATACTATGAATATGGATGGCATGCTATGATTAGCCATTCCATTTATCACATAAAGAGCAGAGATCTGTGTTCGTTAAACATTTGTAACATTTGCAAATTCAATATGGTTAAGAGAAAACAGTTTAACAAATTGCAACCACTGAGAGAAAACAACAAATAAATGTATCTTATTCTACAACTGCAAGACATAACAGAACTATGGATGAGATAAGCTAATTCCGAGGGCCCTGCGCCATGTTTCAAAAAGACAAACTGAGGCTTTAGGTCTGAAGAGTCTAGAGAGTTGAGTGCCCATGTCTGAACTACATTTCCTGAGAAATTGCCCCTTTCCCAGCCACCACCACACATTTGCTCTCTTGGAAATATCCGTAGTTTGGTTACAAAACACTTAATTAGACACACATGAGACATTTCAGCAACATAACCGGCCGTGGTAAACTAATAAAAGATATTGGATATTCTTTGTGCTTCGTTCAGAGGTGCACTATTGAAATGCTGAAAGCAGATTAATGGCTCCGAGAGACACAGGGGGGAGTGGAGAATGACTGAACTGGATGTGTTTCCCGCTAGCTGCGTTTTCACCATTATTTTCTATTTATGACAATCGGACTGGTTCATACATATTTAATTTGAGTTTGCCGAATTCATCAAAAAGTCAAGTCCAAGTCCAAACTTTTGTCTGCATCTTCCAACAGCGACATTATTGACCATCACGTCTTCTCTTTGTGTAGTGTTTGTTTTTCTATGCCAACTACTTAAAAGGTGCTGAATGTAAGACTAAATGTCTTAATTTCTGCCCATTTTACCGGGGAATTTTAGAGGCATAGGAATGGATATGATTGACCGTACTAGCGCTTGAAAGCCACACCCATTAGGGATGGCCCCCACGCATTTAAAAAGCACCTATAAGGGCTGTTAGTGGCTGTGCCTGTTCTCATTCCGTGAAAGAGCAATGCAAAACTGTCCCACCAGACCTTAGCCTGACGCCGATCTGTACATTTTCTCCAGAGGTTGAAATCTGAGGCCATTAAGGCACACCATTTAACTTTGGTTGGTAGCAGACAGTGCAGTCAAGAAGGCAAGACAATGCAGACGATATTGTTCAAAGGTTGAGGCTCTGATTGGAATAGCTTTTTCTGGCACCCAGAGTTAGTTGCATAGCTTTGGGTGCCTGCCACTGGCAGAGCCAACTCCACGAAGCAATGGCACGAAGAATTATAGGCAACTCTGAATTCCCCTAGAGAAAATGTCAACCCTCCAAGTAGTCAGCTGTTGGGGTGAGAACAGATTGATGCCCCATAAATACAATTCTGTGCCTTTCTTTACCAACTGCTTCCCCTGTAATATTTCTTTATTTTATTTGCATATCTCAACGTAGACTTGTCCCCCAGCAATGTTGAGCCCCAGATGTCCATTCAAGGATAGGTTATTACATGATTGGTATTCCTAATGAGACCATTAGCAGCTCCAGGCCACACGCTAACATCAGCAGGCCAAGGTAATAACTGTCATCCCTTCTCCCATTCAGGCTAACTATACTAACCTTGCAGTGTTGCCTTTCTAATCTCCCACAGCATTGCCATTAAAATACATCAAGGTGGCTTTCTACACCCTCACTCCATCTTAATTGGCCTAATCTCATATTTTATTTATTTATTTATTTATTTTTATATCAATCTACAACTGGATAATTTATCAATGCAAAGCACAAATCACTAACTATGCTGGCACAGCGATATTGTTTGTTATGACCACACAAGGTCTCTCGGTGTATACTGGATTCTGTGTCTCGTGGAGCCACATTAACTCTAGACTTTTAGTGTTTGGATCAGCTCTGGACCTGGCTCAATTACTATTGAGTAATGGCAATGAATTGATGAATGAGCAAAACATGTTTGACAATTAATAAGGATCCCCAATTTATTAACAGAAATCACTATTTTTTTTATTAAAGGGCCAAGTGTGTTTAGGCCCAAGCCTATAGATAGGGCAGAAAATCTGATAAATCACTTTCATAAACCCAAAGCTCACACATTCAATTGGCAACCTCATCACTCCCCCCATCACAAATGCACACACAAACAGACACTCTTTCACACAAACACACTTACAGGCACACACACACACACGCACGCACGCACGCACGCACGCACGCACACACACACACACACACACACACACACACACACACACACCACACACACCACACACACACACACGCACACACCACACACACACACACCACACACCACACACACACACACACACACACACACACACACACACACACACACACACACACACACACACCACACACTTGCAAATATAAACACGTACAAGAATTCTTGCCAATGTCTTAAAATAAAACATAGCTTCTCAGAAGATTTGACACCCCCATGGAGACTGATAAAAGGTTGTTATGTGAGTGGTCGGAATCCTGTGGAAGAAAGTTGTGGAACTCCTACATAGTGAGGTACAGTTATACAACAGTCGGGTACCAACACACATTGTGATTGGCTGAATATGGAGTGCAAGCATTAAATTGTGTGCAAGCATTAAGTTCTACTTCATTTATTTCTGGTTATATCTGACAGACCATCATAGTTAAATTATAGAATGTCCAGGGAGAAACATTTGTGAGCCATATTTTAATCCATGGCACTATTAATACAATCCATTAAACGTCATTGAGATAAAGGATTTCCAAAAGAGAATCAGTTGAGTTTATCATCCCACTGCAGCACTCTATTTCACGGTAAAGTTCATTTCTAAAAAAAGGGATTGAATATAATAGCCTTTCTATCTACTGCTATTCCAGATTATAATCTACCAATTTTGTTCCATGTTGACATAATTTAATCATTGTTTGATTTGATGCCAACCTTCAACGTATTCCTTCGAATTTGGGAAGTATCAAACACAACAGAACGTGCATCCAAATCGAAAAGGACCCGAAACCGTTAATGATGTCGCAACACCCCTTTCATCAAACCGTCTTCACCATCTCTGTGTGTGGCTTGATGAGGTAGGCCTGAATATGAATGTCCTGATTAACTCATTCCATTCGCTAGCCAAGACCAGACACGCCCTTCTCAGTGCTACCGGTTGCTTCCTGACAAGACATCGGCAGTGTTCTTCATCGGCTCAATTAACCAACATTAGAGGAGAGACACAAATTGGGCAGCAGTGAGTCATCCCCGACTGTGACATCATCCCTGCTCATTAGCCTTTGGCCTTTCACCTTTTTCTGGGGGGACGTCATCAGCTTGATAGGTCTGCAAGTTCCAGCAGGTTTGGGTATTGATAATGTGGTTCTAGTGAGAAAATGACTGACATGTTTCCCTGCTTAAATACAGCCACTAGCCCCTCTCGGCCCACCACTCAAATGTGGACGGGCTGCACGTCCCCACTGTTTAGTTGCTCATACGTATCTCCTAGTTCTTGGTGTCACGCGGGGGAAAGGCATGGCCAAGCACACAACAAAGACTGAACATCCTCTGGTGGTGTGTGCGGTAATAAAGACTGAGGCTTTTGTGTGTGCAAAAGAATTGTGCCTCAATGTCATGCAAACTCTTCCAAGTGTTCATATGCAAACACACACACACGCACACGCTCAAACACATAGCCACAAACGCACAGACACACCCACACACACACACACGCACACACACACACGCACACACACACACAATGTGCAGTGCAATTTGCAAGGTATGACCGAGCATAAGCTCCAGAGGGTCAGATTGTAATTTTCTTGAAAAGGCCATATGGGAAAAAGCCAAGACCTGCATCAGACTCACTTCGTCTTACCTCAACACAATAAGCTAATTCAAACATAGAAGCTGGCGAAGACATTCTCCCGTTTGCATTTTTTAGTTAGTTAAACCCCATCTTTTTGGGCTGTCTCTTTCTTTCACTCTTTTGAGACATGTCAATATTTATTTTAAATATTATTCTGTGCGATTCTGCGAAGCAGAGAAGAGCTTCTAAACCTCATAAAGCCGGTGAATACAAGGGTATGCATCTCACTATCAACCAAACATCCTATGTATTTAGAGGATTCAATTATTGTGGAGTTAGATTTTTAATCCAAGCGTAAAATAGGCAGGCAAATGTCAACTGTTTCGTTCCATAACAAAACAGTTCAGATACAACTGCACACCATGGTGTTATCATAAGCAATGCGCCTCGTTTCATCAACAACTGAGTGTTGCTATTGGCAGGGAGCGAACCTCTTCTGCTACGACGACGATATCTCAGATCGCAAGCACACTGAGGAGCAGTAGCAAAGAAAAGTAAAGAGGGAACAGCCCAACCACCAGACACAAGCTGCCTCGATTCAGCCACTAGGTACAAGAGAATGTTCTTGACATCCATTTAGGGAATCAGAGGCCTCGGTTTACCTGTTAATACTTAAAGATCCAATAACACATAAACTATCTGGTCTGGACCCCATGAGCGATCCTCAGGTCTCATTATTCATAAGTCTCTTTGTTTGCATCATTTACATTTAACTACAGGGACAATGTATCCAAAATAAAATGAACTGGCACACTGTGCTCTTGACACCATGTTTGTCTCCGCACTCCGCTTCCCATCACATGAACTGTACTGCGATGACAAGTGTAATAGAGGCCAATTGGAGCTCTGACTGTCTATCTCCCTTACAGGCTTTTCACACACGCACTGTAAGTCGGACATTATCCGGATAATATCCGGCGGGGCTAAACTATTGATATTACGGATGCAGCTCAATGAATGCAGTATTGATATCACTGCATAAAAGCATTACGGACAATGGTAGCCTCACCTGATGTGTTGTAAACAAACCACTGCGACTTCCACTGCATATTCTATGCTTCACGTCCTGCCTGCTACGTGCTCGGCCCAGGCGCCACCCCTCGCCTAGAGTATACGGAGTATCTCCGGTACGTGTGAACAAGTCTGATGCGGCCTGTCTACGTGTGTGAAAGGACAACTCCGGACCAGCTCCAGACCTGCTTCTCTGGCACTGATCCATGGTTTGTACAGGAGATGGGAAAGCTATGGGACGGGAAACACTGACCTTGGGCTTATAATAACCTATTGGTGCCTTGTCGAATTACCTTTATAGCACTATAATCGCAGCATAATCGCTCCTCTATTTGAGTTAGGATAACTGGAGATTTCAAAATACATGGTTCTTGAAGAAACCTTGAAGAACTGAAATGATATACAGTACAAATCATGTGTTGTTGAGTCAATAGCTCTTGTGATTGATAAAACAGCAGGCGGGACAGAGCTGACATTTAATTACATTTTTAAGAAACAAACCTGTAGGTCAATACACCTGTATATCCTGCCAGGTAAAAAGTTTTCATAGACTGTTGTTGTTCTACTATCCTTAAATATAAGAATAAAACCAGCCAATGAAGGAGGGGTGATATTCTGCTTTATCTTCCATAGCAGATATTACGCCCCTACATTTATAAATGGACTCCAGGACAACTCTTAAGCTAACCTGTCATCTGGCTGATCTGAGGCTACAACTAGACATGTGGTGAAAGAACCAATAGGAAATCATGCGTTGTCAAAATCTGAGTCACACACAAGAGCACATTAAACCTTGTATCAGGAAATCCACCGATAAGCACAGAACAAATGACACATGCATGTACCACGAGACAGAATGCTGTGTTGGGAACACTAAATATCGTTTCCAGGAGATCCACAGTGATTATTTAGCACATTTGCGGGAACTGTGACGTCAGGTCAGGTCCTTTAGGAACAAAACAGCAGTATTTCACCTGCCGTAGGGCTACATTAGACATTGTGTGCGTACGAGGAGGAGAGATAGCTTGAGAGAGACAGAGATTGATAGAGACCGAGAGAAACAGGGCGAGGACAGGAGATAGAGGCGTTTGTACTTACTACAAAGAGCTATGATGTGACTGCTGTCTTCATGGACAAACTTCTTAGTCACAGCTTCCTCCATTATCTGCTTCACCTGTAAATGAAAAAAAACCTGTGTTTAAAATAGAAATGCATACAAATGAATCGAATCGGCTGAAGTTAATACGTATCGTTTATCAGTGTTAAAAATGTACTCATAACTATCATGTGTACCACTGAGCAATTATATTAGTGCAAATTCCTCTTGGATAAGGCACTTAAATCATAATCAGCTTCTGTGTTTAATACCCTTACATATAGGTTGAATTGATAATACTTCTAACATTATTGAAGAATATGTTTACTGTAAACAAGTACACTGTAAACAACTTAATATATATTTTACAACAAAAGTCATTTAGGCTTCAAAATACCATAATTATGTTCAGTGGTTGCAATGGACCTTAATCATATTTTTCACGGTAGGCTTTCATCGTCAAGTTCATTATTTCAAGCTCCTTCTAAATCTGTGCTTGTCAAATAGTGGCATGATTCTCTAACAATTTCAGTCCTAATGTTCCACAATGTTAATTTATGAATTGCAGTGGAAGTGCTTAAGTCCCACATTTCCCTCCAGTTCCCACCCTAAAAGATTATACTATTGCTAAATATACTAATCCCAAACAAGTAGGCAGTCCATTGAATTCAATCTAGCAGGCGGTCTTGCTATCTCAATCATATAAAATTCCATCTAGTTCCATAAGGTTGATTTCTTAGTTCAACTTCGTTCAACGACTTTGACATTTTCTAAAACAACGCATCTAAGCAGGGTTAGATACTAGAACAGCAGCTTACATTTTTGGCTTGGCTCACTGTTTTTGACATTCATTAATTAGAGCCATGTCTATAACTTCTGACTGAATTCCATCTAATTATCAAACAGAAGGCTTTACATTACTCTGTTATGTGATGTAACTGCTTAAACCACAGTGCAGGATTGACTGTAGAGGCTGAAGCACATTAATTCAAGGAAGTATACGCTTTAGAGAGGCTAGAAAGATGGGGAGAATCACTTCCTTGAGCAAACTCAGCTTCCAACTCATTCAAATATTTAATCGATCTGCCTTTCCTACAGAAACAACCGCCCATGGAACCCAAACCAGATTGAAGACCTGTTGTGTAATCAGATAATATCTTAAAAACAAATGATGACCATTACTAACATTATATTATGTATTCAGCATCACCAATTTCCCTGTATTTGTGCAGGCAAAGTTTGGGTACTTTTGGTGGGATAAAGTAAGGGATCGAGGCAGCTACCATTGGTAATCACAGTTTGAGCAGCCAACTACTGCTAATTATTCTGAATTGATGCTAATAAGCGCATGCACCACTTAAATGCCCTCGATGATTTTTTACTTTGAAGACGCAAACAATGAACCAACACACAATTATTTGCAGGCCATTCAGAACACTGAGATGGCATCATACATCATGGCAAGAGCTGAGCACAAGGATTCAAATGTCACAGGGAAGCTTTATACACAATGAATCAGTAAACTGATATGTGTCAGGAAGTTGCTCAAAGCTACCTAATCGATAACCGCATCTTAGGATGATCGAGGGCATGGATACATCAGTTGTGTGAGATTGAATTGGTCAATTATTGCAGAGATGTAACAAATAGCTGTGGCTGGGTTGTTTTAAACCATATTATTATGTATCAATAGTAAATATTAGCAGTCGACTCTGGCGTTTGCTATGGATATTGATCTTAATGAAAGTTGAACACAAAGGTGATCAAAAAGTGGAGACATTTTACATCATATGCGTTGACATCCACATCCAAGTCTGGATGATTCCTTTATTTTATGTAAAGCTGTGAGGGTTCTTGAGAGTTTTTTTATTAAATGTTTTGATCCAATATATATAAATTCCAGTGTAACAAGCATTCACTCTATCACGTCAATGTCCTTTGGTTATTTATGATAGAGGCAGCTCATCTCATCCAGCTCTGAGCACATAACATCGTGAGGGTGTTTTGTGGGACTTCGATTCTTGTGTGTTTGTGTGTGTGTGTGTGTATGGGGGGGGGGGGGGGGGGGTGTTCATAATGGTCAGAAAACTGAATATCAAATGTTCCACTCATCCCCACACAGCAGCCAAGGAAGAACTAAAGTAAGCAAACGGTTTGTTGGTTCATGAACAGCCACGCGTGCACACGCTAGTACACACACACAGCCACACACTTCCGTTTCATTGGAGGAAGGCTTTCCTATTTGCTATGTGCATGGAAGCCTGTTTGCAGAGTAAACTGGGCCCTAAGCACTACTGAGAATCCAGAAACTAATGGCTTCTGGCCGTGTCAGAGGGGAGAGCTCATTAGGCGACAGGCTGGCTGTTACATAAGGACCCATTTGCTCTTGGCTCTTTATTTCACACTTGTGGCTCGGGCTGGGTCTGAGGCACAGCGCATCAACAGGATGCTGCCGGCCAACACTGAACAACCTGGAAGCAATGAGATGAATCCCTGGAAAGCGAGGAGTCCATTGCCTTTTAGGCGGTGTCCATTTATAAAAGGAAACTGGGCTTGGTATTTGCGAGACGCATTGCAATGGCCATTGTACTATATGTTCATCTGTCTATTCCCTCAGCCATTTCTGCCCATTTTTTGTAACATAATGTGGTTGTATCTCATTCTGTGTTGCGAGCCGGACGCGGGAAGCCAGCCTTAATTAGGTTTGTTATTCATGTTTTATTAAGGCTGGGCGACAACGTCGATTTGGGTGCCGTGCTGGGATACAACTGACCGCCGACCTGACAAAAAGTGGAAACTGATCAAGGCCTTTACTAATCCAACCCACCTTTGTTTGACGTGACTTGAAACCATGAGAGATATCTGCTCAGAAACATGCAGTGAAAATATCCATGTTGCTGAATGTAAAAGGTACTCCAAAGGTTTTGAGTCAACCCTCTGTTTTCGCATTAGCAGCAAGATACAATCAATGACTTCAAATACTCTTGGGCATTGAGTTGGCATTCTTTCACCTATAATACCATTTCCAATCTCATTCTTAAACCTTTGTTTAAGACGGAATCTGTCTTTGTTAGTTAGTTAGTATTCGAAGTGCCCACAATATTGTACACACAATTGTGAATATGCATGCAGTTGATATTAAGATATTGGGTTGCTTTGTATTGTCTTATGAAAAACGCAAACATAGAAGGAAATATTCCCTCTGCACCGAAATTCTTATTTTGGGGAGGAGGATGGATAATGTTGTTTAGCCGTGGGTTGCAATATGGAAACCAAATAAATAAAACGGCATTAGATACAACTGTCTCAGAAAGCTTGCCTTATATTCCTAAAGCCAAAGTTGTACTTAC
Source organism: Melanogrammus aeglefinus (assembly GCA_900291075.1). Lineage (NCBI taxonomy): Eukaryota > Metazoa > Chordata > Actinopteri > Gadiformes > Gadidae > Melanogrammus > Melanogrammus aeglefinus. The sequence continues at coordinate 255,337 of OLKM01000443.1, forward strand.
ATTGGATTATATACAACAATGTGTATGTATATCTGTACAATTCCTGAGTAAATTGTGATGGCAGTCGGCCATCATTTGAGATGGGAATGCTTTTTTACATCTAATGATCTACATTTCCAGAGGCTTGAGCAATTATTTGGTATTTTAAATCATTAATTGATGTTCAATAATACCTTGGACATACAACTGTCTCAACCTTTTTAACACCCTTTTAACACGTACTTGTGGACAAAATGAGGTAACAAACTTTTCTCCTGCAGACAATTTTCAAAGCCAAAGGCTAGCATTTAATTTTATTCTTTCATTCTCTCTATCAAGGATTTTGGATTAAAGTCATTATTCTCCCATAGTCAAAGTGTCAGGTCATCGTGTCCATGTCATGAGATGCCTTTACACTTAGACACCTGGAAAAGCCTGTGAGGAGTGGGTGTAATGCAACACCATCTAATGGTCGCCCTCAGCCACACAAATGATCCTTTCACTGTTACAGCCTTCAAATCACTAAGTATGATAACTTCGGCACCTCCCGAAAGGCCTGTCCCCAAAAAAGACACATCAAAACTCTCGATACAGCTGTATTAAACCTCCTGCTATTGCTATAAGTCAGAAAGTGTTTACTCTCTTGCAGACAGTGCTTCAGCATTAGCTTTTCAACAAAGTCCACTCTGATAGTTTGGGCTTCACAGCTGTAATAAAATCAACACTTGATGCGTTCGTTAGGTCTGCAGGAGAGACCCGCGGATGCTTGCTGTTGCCAAGCGATACCAATGTAGCCGCCTGTAGATTGGAAAACATCCTTAAAAAAAAAAGGAATAGCCAGGCATGTGTGGTAGGTAGTGTTTGATTCAATGCTTTGTTGAATGTCCAACATTTACAAAGTAAATACAGCTTTCTATAATGCATTGAAAAATGCAAATATATCTGTCAGGATATTGCCAAACAAACAAATTGGCAATGTTACGGGTATACCTATAAAACCTGAAGCAATGCTGTTCTTGTTGGAAAATGGAATCCTAATAAAACATGTAAAGGTATATAACAAAAGCTACAAGGGGAGGATTTGAACCACCTATATTCCTTAGGTGGTTTACCAAACCTATAATTTCTAAGATGTTTCTAAGATTATATATCTAATACTAGATATACAAGACATCGGGACATCCATCAAAATGCATAGGATACACAACTGTATTCATTCAAACACGCCTATTACATTTAACATTATGAAGAAGTCAGTATATTTTGTGAGCCAGGACCCAATTCTCACGTCCTGCATGATCGTTGTTTGGATGAAAAGACACATATTTATGAGCAAACCGTCCCCAGTTGTACGTTGCACACATTGTTGTTAGCGGATTTATTCACGTATTCATAGATGCATGAGGGGTGAAGGATTTAAGAAAACGTTGATAGGCCTATTTCTGAAGTTCATTAAGTCAATCGATTAAATCGATTCCAATATAGAACAATTACAGAGTAAAACTATGATGCAGGATAGTGTTTGCGTGTTCAGTGCCTTCATAATTGATTAGAAAAAAGCTTTTCTGATTAGCCTACTGAAAGGCAGTGAATTTTGGTCTCAAGCTGTGCCATTATTGTGCCACTAGAGGGGACTAGGGAGACAGTTCGCTATTATAATTGTCAGCAATAAAGAACAAAAGATTACAGGCCTGGTTTTCCAAACATATGATAATAAATTTGCCTTATTACTACGGGTGGGATGCATTATTGATGCAGAGAAGCATTGATAGTTTATAAAGTAGCACATCAGTCAGCTTTAAACCAGTACTGGTTTATTAAATATTAAATATTAATTTTGTCGCGATGATTCCAAAAGAAAAGTGAAACTTAAATGAATAAACATGCATAATATCCATTTCAGAATGAGAATGGACGGAAATGTGCCGCAGCTAAAGTAAATGTGGCGCTACTTCCTCCAGAATAGTATGCCATTACGCGAATATCCACTGTTTGGTAAACTTATCCAACAGCATATAAGTAAACAAATGACACAATCAATGATTTGAACCCCCCCCCCCCCCCCCAAACACACACACACACACACACACACACAACTGTCTCTGCACAATTCACTATAACGAGAAAAAATAAAGTAACCATGCACAATTAAAACCCAGAGCTGACGGGTCTTGCACACGCAACACATCATCACACTGAGACAAAACAGAAAGCATAGTCGTTTTAAAACCTGCAAAACACGATATCATGCACTCGATGATCCAACCCCCCGCTGGCTCCACGGAGCAGGGCTCTGGATCATCGAGCTCAACAGGGGCGTTCATCCAGACCTCCTACCTCTCGTTTCACGGTCCATAATAATTTCTCTTTAAAGCCTTCCTCGGCGGAGGACCCCATGGCTGTCAGTCTGCCGGAGTCGGCCCACGAGCGTCCGCGATGAACGAGCGTCCGAAATCTGAGCTCAGTCAGCACCGTTCCCCTTTTTTTTAATACCTATTTACTTATTTCCTCCTTCCTCCTCCTCACACCCGATAAGCTTCCACTGACAGCCGGACACTGACGCATCCTCATCGGTGTGCCGCCGCGGAGCGCTGCACGGAGGAGCGTGTCTTCACGTGCCTCTCGGAGTGACGCGGAGAGGAGCTGGATCCGCCTCTCGCGCGTTATTGATCAATGGACTAAATCACTTCACGCTCCCAGAATCCTCCCAGCATCATTGAAGCTCAGACGGTTATTTTTAGCGTTTCTCTAACGTGACCGAGGAACCACAACGTCGCTGGTACGGTTTTGATTGCCGTGTTTTGATTATTTGAACGGAGCCCAATGCAAATAGGCCTACATGTGTAAATACAATAGTAAAGCAAATGCTGGTCTTCTCAAACACCACGTTGCAATTAGGCCTATGTGATGAAATACACAAAGCATCCATTTCAATAAACGGACATCCTGCAATCCTCCGTCAAAATAAACTATTTCCATGATAGCACATTGTTGCGTTTAGAACGCTTTAATACCGAATGACAGCTGTTATTAGAATGCATTCAGCGTGCATTAAATAAGCTTCACGAAACCAAGACATTAAAAGCTATAAATAACTTCATAAAAAAGACTGTGCCCACCATCCCTTTATCAGATGTGATGCCAAATCTGGCTGCAGCAAAAAAAGAGAGGATTGTGACGTCATGTCGGCATGATACGGAGCAACTTCCATTTGGTGCAAATTCACCGTTTAGAGCTGCTGCCTCACGGGCTGTCCACGCACATATAAAAACCATTGTCGCTAGCTGCTCTGACTCCGTGTGTACGGTGTTTGTGTCACCGAGGGCTATATGTTTAGAAGGTTATTACAAGTGGTGTGGTTCGGAGTCCTACTGTGCTTTCAATGTGCTATTGGACATAATTGTCGAGAAGAAAAAGATAACTGATGAGTGTAGTATGAGGTTAACTTCTACAAAGAACTACTATTGCCTTGAAACCATTGCATGAATTGTGTCAAAACCAGGATAAAAAAAAGTGCACAATTCCTCTTCACTTAACATATTTTAATTCTTTCTTTTCTGCGTGCGTTCCATTTTCTTGGATTATAAATTATTAAATATATTATTAAACAAAATGTTGGCAGTTAAAGCATTTCTTAGGCATTGGACAAAACTGCATTAAAACATTTATTTTTTTCAAATCATTTTTAATATTTTTAAAACCAACTGAGACTTCAATGAATCTTATGTGCAAAAGGTATTAAGTATCCTGTTACTTTGTTCATCTTTGAGATATATATATGTATATATATATATATACATACATAAACACACACATATATATATATATATATAATTAACCTATTATAAATGTTAGGAAAATGTGGTTCAATTTGGAAAACACTACTAAAGAAACATTTTCATTAGCAAAATACTTCATTCATATGAAACTCTTTATTCATTCACAAATCTTTCCACGCACTAGAATCGGTTGCACTAGAACATTATTGCCAACCTCCTTCGCATTTTTTGACACCAAAGTGCATATTAGCATCAGATCATAACCCTAGACTCACAAGGTTTAAGCAATCGGAAGCAGCAATTTTGAACCCTCCAAATTAAATAAATACATTGGGGTTATAATAATGTCGACAATACCATGCAGCCTCATTATATTTTGTATAAAGGTTTGATTTTAGCTTTGTTAAATTGTTATTATTGCACACAGTGGTGCAGGACCTGATTTTTGCAACTGGAAGTAAGGCAAGTGAGTGAGTGAGTGAGTGTGTGTGTGTGTGTGTGTGTGTGTGTGTGTGTGTGTGTGTGTGTGTGTGTGTGTGTGGTGTGTGTGGTGTGTGTGTGTGTGTGTGTGTGTGTGTGTGTGTGTGTGTGTGTGTGTGTGCGCGCGTGCGTTTGTGTGTGTGTGAGAGACAGTGACGGCTTCAGTGTCCTAGCGGCCGGTCGTCATAGGTGCTGTACCGCTTGACGTGGGTACGCCGGACTCGCTCGCGAAGCTCCATCCCCGGCGCGTCGTCTTCCTCGCTCTGGGAGCCGCAGGGGGCGTGGCATCGGCGGGTGGCCTCCAGGAGGGTGTGGTCAGGGGCAGGGGCGGTCTCGTACAGGAGGGTGTTCAGGGTCTCCTCGTAAATCCGCGCATCCGGAAACTCCACCTGGTGCCGGTGACAGCGGAGCCGGTGACTATGGGGAGGGACACGCCCCCGGTGTCCCTCAAGGGGACAGGCTCTCATCCTCCATGGAGCTCCATTCCATGCATTACATTCTTTCAATGTGTGACATTGGCAACTATAAGATAACTCGATCCACTTATTAACATGAGCTTTATTGAACCCTCTTAATGACTATTAAGTACGAAAGAAATGATTTTCCAGTGATATTCAGTGGCCTTCCTGATAAAACAACACAGGGAATACATAGATGCTGGTGGTTAATGAATGGTTGCAGTTCAGCATTGTTGTAGTTCAGGCAGCAAACCACCATGTAGCTTGTTACGCTCAGTCAGAAGCTTTCTTTCTAGGAACGGTGCCACCAACTTCATCTTGTATTAATTACAGCTATGAATCAAAGCACTAAACACATTTGTTATTGCTTCAGCTTTACCAGCGAGTCCAGCAATAAAGGACTGACCTTCACAACACACTGTGTTAGAATATCCCGGCAATCTTTTTATTTTGGGGGCTCCCCCCCCACTGGGCTCTATTCAGACGCAGTGAATGGGGCGGTACCTTGGTCTGCTTCTTCTCCGTGGCGTAGAGGATGGAGGTGCAGCACACCTCGGCCAGCTTGCGGCTCTGGCCGTAAAAGGACCAGCAGCAGATCTCGTCTCCGATCACGTCCTTGATGAAGAGGATGCGACCGTTGTAGCGCATGGACAGCCTGTCGAACAGCTCGATGTTCTTCAGCATGTTGTCGTCCGAGGTGCTGATTATCACAGCGGCAAAAAAAAAACAATGAGGGACCTAATTGGTCAATAATTTACTCCACCGCGGTGCCCACGGCTAATAAAGACTTGATTAGCTCATGCAATATGAGCTTCGGAAGACCGGTCCCAAAGCCGTTAATTAACTTTGGTCTGCGCCTGAAGGACATTGGAAGTGCCGGTGGCTTACCTGGTATACGAGTACTTGTTATTGCTTCTGTTGTACACCAACTTAACCACAGGCTGACGGAGAGGGAGGCCGGAGGACCAATGTGCAGAGAATGGCAAAAAATAACGTCAAGTTAGATTCCAAGTGAGGTAAAACTAAAAAAAAAAATACAAAAGAAATACATGCCAGTACATGCCTTGTAAGGTGTTCTTTTGAAAGATGTAACTTTTATGTGAACTTTTGACATGACACGCATCTCGCCCCCCCCCAACCCCTCGTCAACTCACCTTGGTACATGCCTCTATGAGCCTCTCCTCCTCCTTCATAGAAGTGATTACAGGTATGACACACTGTGCCTGCTCTTCGTTTTCCTGTGCGAGAGTGTCCAATCAGAGACAAGACATGTTAACAGTTACCACAGAACAGAAATTACAGAAATGTAAAAGAAATGTTTATAGATATGCAAATGGAAAAGGTTCACATGGTAAAATGCCAAAATACAGCCTATCTTATGAATGTAACCAGGTCTTTATTTTTAAATGGATGCACAGGAAAGGCATTTGATGAATGAATGCATAAAGAATGTAATTGTAAAGAAAGTGTGGTTACCAGATAATTGGTATGCTTAGCCAGCAACTATCTGACAATCAATCTAACTTGTAGCAAACAGCAGCAATGCCCTGCAGTCATAAATACAATTCAATGAACAGCAAATCAGTTTTAAGTAGTCGTTTAATGTCTTATCTTTCCCGCCCTTCTCTCCTCAGGAGAAAAGTACTTTACCTTCCCAGGTGCCGAGAATCAACACTTCATCGTCAGATAGACATACATTTCTAGCGCTAACTGGCCAACAAGAAAACCCACCGAAACAAACCAAAAAGACACCTGGTGCTGACAATGAGCGGGAGGGAGGCCTTGTAATGCTCATTCATATACAATCACGCATGGGGAAAATGAATGGGAGCCGATGGAGCTTGCACAACTGATTTGCCATCTTGTCCCCATGGAAACAAGTAGATCTCTCTGAAGTCCCGGCACTGCTTGTCAGCCCAAAAGGCATTCCGGCTGAACATCTGTCAACGTGAAGAACACCCACTACAACTCAGCCTCACAACGACGTGCACAGCAAATCGTATTGCTGGTGCCAGCCTGGAGGCCCAAACACGGACACACTAGCCCTGGACCAATACACTTTTGAAAGCTGAGCGGGGCCGTTGTCCTGATGCATGGCTGATTCGCTGATGCTGTGACATCAAGCGATACAGAAGAGTTATTAGACAGCCAGAGAAGTGCAGCTTGGTTTACGTCATTATCTGCCTTCCAAAGAGACAAACGAGATGACAATGATAGCCTGCTGCAGTAATATTTGATTATTTATGGTTGCATAAACCTTACTGTAACCACACAGAGAATAATGCATTCATATATTGAGTGATAAAAGTGAAAAAGTGATGCAGTCATAGTAACCCTTTCTCTAGTTTTATGATTCATTCCCCAACAAAGGGGATGTACTCGTGTATAATTATAAGCTAATAAATCCAAACCACATATTGTGCCGACGTGTAGGAAGGACATCTGCGTGGTCTGTGTCTTTATTGCGTCGTGTGCGATACTGACCTGCAGACTGCTTTGGCACAGCTCCTCCAGGCCCTGTAGGAGGTAGAACTGGGCCTCCGCTAACAACTCCAGGACAGCTTGGTGGCCTTTGGGCAGAGTAGCCGCTCCCTCCCGCAGGTAGCCCAGGATGCTGCCAAAGTGCTTCCCACTGCGGTCAATCAGGATCCAGCCTGGATGCAAAAATAGAAGCAGCCAAAGTGAATTACAGCTGGGTTATATCGTTCACTTCAGTTGCGGGGGTAGGGGTGCTAAATTGTGCCAATGTCATATTTTCATCCTGAAATGTATAACCATACATAGTTTAACTTTTAGATCTCATGGTTTCTGCAAGCACATACTTCAATGGTAATTCAATTTTTTAATAAGTATTGACTTTGAAAATATGCAACTTTATCAAAGAGGAATAATATATGGAAAGGGGAGTCTTAACTTAAACTCGAAAATGGACCAAACATTTTGAATGTTTTTTTCAGCAGAGACCAACCTTCTCTATCGGTAAACACTTCCTGCTTTCCACTGAACATGGCTTTCAGCATGGAGTCCTGTCTGGTCAGCACCTCCAGTGTAGTGTAAAACAGGGTTCCTCCCACATTTAGTCTGACATACTTCCCAGGGCCCACCGCAGTGCGGCTGGTGCAGGTCTTGGTCTTGGGGCAGGCTAGAGGAGGGTCATCCAGAGACTGCGGCGCGTGTAGAGCGCTGGCACCGGACATATCTTTTCGGAGGTAGATGACCACCCTGCAGACCGAAGTCCGCAGGTCCCCCGCCGTGATGCCGGCTACTGGGGAGGCCGCCACAGCCTCTCCCCAGTCCAGCTCATATCTAGGGGGAGATTTGAAGGGAGAATTGAACTACTCTTTAGGATGCTTCTTCAAAATACACCATTATTAAATATAATATTATTTGAAAGATCATCCAGGGCATGTGCTTACGTTACAAGGCAAGGGAGGATGTCACCTACCCCTACTGATATCTCTTCCTGGTGTATCCCTTTACAAGGAATGGAATGTGGCTGGACAGAAAAATAGAGTTTTTCCCACATTAACATCACACATTAACACACATTAACACTGCACATAATGAACGGCTACTGATGGTGCTTACCTAGAGGTATTGAATTGTGAAGTTAGATTTCCAAAAACATAAGGCTACAATACAGAACATGTCATTACCGTTTGATGACAGTATAGATCGCTATAGATAAACATTTCGTCCACAAAAATACCAATTAAAACATGAAATGTACGTCAGAATTGTACAAAACCGAGCAATTTAAAGGCAAATGTGGCGAATAAATAAAAGATGAAGATTAGCTGTGATCACTGTTGTGATCATAGCTAACATAACTTTACCTACCCAGACTTGATTTCTCCTCTTGTTCAAAAACGGTACACTTTATAACAGTAAGGTCTCGCAAACATAGATACTATTTGGTCTGAAGTATGCCAGTTATTACAATAATGTCTTATTAGCTAAAAATTAAACATCAGCCCACTGACTACTAGCCATTAGCCAACGTGAGTATCTTCTTCTTTTAGGTTACCCAGCATGGTGACCAGAGTGCGGGGATCGGTTGCCCCCTAGTGAGACGGACAGGTCAGTTTCGATATATCTTTATAATAAATAATAACCATACTCTTGTTAATAACTGATGTCAAGTAAATGCTTTGCTTTTTGAACAGCTCTGGTCGTAAAGTTCCCAATCATTTTCCACATGACTGATTGAAAATCTTTACATGAATAGCTTTAAGCCTGGAACCAAGCCAATCATTCCTGAGGGTAGTTTTATCCATAAAACATTTCTTTCGATTTTTTTAAAAAAATAAAATAAAAAGGAAAATGGAATAAAAAACAAAAGGTACAAGACTGCGTGCATTATTTTTTTTAACGAGTGAAGAAACTACTCATCCCACAAACCATTGCGAGATATAAGTCCCGCCCCATGAAGGAGGAGCGTCGTGTTTCCTTGGCAGCCGAGGGGGAGAAGTCCGGTCCGTCACTCGAGATGCCACATAGACGCCAAACAAAGTGACTTGTGTTTGTAACGCCATTAAAAGGTAAGTCGGCTGTTACTTCGCTCGGCCCAACGTTACAAACGGACCGATAAGCCGGCTCAGTCCGCCACTTCACTGGGGTCCGCTGACGTTTACAGCTAAAGGTGAGACGCTAACAATAGCGTCGTGCTACGACGACAATCTGTTATACTTTACCCCAGACCCTGTTGTTATGGACGAGGGTTATTTGTGGAGGTGGAGACTCCACCTGAGATGCCCCTTCTTTTGGTTAGCCATGGTGCTGCTCTTGATCAGCACACCCTAATAATATTATTGTGAATGGTAGTGTTTGTAAAGAGATCAGATGAATCTAGTCGAAAACAACGTGTTTTTCATACTACAACGCTACGCTAATGTCACTTATTCGGTATTGGACGCATGTTAGTGAGTTTTAGAAGCATATGGAGTCCCGTCCACGGTGACCAACCATCAAAGAATAAGCAATTGCCTTTATCTCTTGTTTTAACCTGTGAGCCACCACCACGGGACTTGAAATAATAACACAGTAACAGAGGGCGACTCTTCAGACAAAAGGCTATTATTAATTCTCTATTTCATACATTCAATTTACAGTCCTGCAGTCATGGCCAACGACCCCCTGGCAGAGGCTGGCTTTCATTTTGATGACCTCAACAAGCTGAGGGTCCTGGACCCTGAGGTGGGCCAGAAGACGTCCGAACTCAAGGAAGAGTGCAAAGAGTTTGTGGACAGTAAGGACAACTTGTCCACACCATAACATATCTTGTTTCTTTTGTTGAGCCGAATTGGTAAATGTAACACAATCTATCGTGCTGTTGCATTTATCTTATTTTGCAGAAATTGGGCAATTTCAAAAGATAGTTGGAGGTCTCATAGAGTTGGTAGACGAATTGGCCAAAGAAGCCGAAACGGAAAAGATGAAGGTAAGAGAGGCCATTCAGCATATTGTTATTAGTAAAAGTAAACCACTTTAACCTAAAGCATAATATTTAAATTTTGTCTAGCTTAATCGCTTACCTCTTACAATACTCCTTTTGCCTAGGCTATCGGCGCAAGGAACTTGTTGAAGTCGGTTGCAAAACAAAGAGATGCTCAACAGCAACAGCTCCAGGCTCTTATAGCAGAGAAGACGATGCAGCTCGAAAGGTAAGCATTGGATTCTAGCATCCATCATGACAAAACATTGAATAATACAAACAGCATTGCAGAATATGAAAAAGAAAATCCATTCATCTGTGATTCAGTAAGCAAGTTGACAGAAATTGTAGGTGTACTGGATGTGCAGAAAATCAATATGATAGGATCGGCTCCATACCAGATCTATAAAGAACCGTTTAACTGTACTGGTAGAGATTCAAAAGGTGGACTCCTACAAATATCTTCATTATTGATGACTCATTCTTTCAATCGACACATTTGAAATGTGACCAACAAACTAAAGCCGAAACGTAATGTTTTTCAAAATAACTCTTGGTTTACTTCTGCATGCAGAAAAATACGTACTACTGCTACATTTATTCCAGTCCTCGATTTATAGCGTAATTTTATGCTACTTTGCATCCACTAAAAGTGTGTTGATGGCGGACATGGTATGCCATGGGGCAGTAAGGTTCCTTACCATTGCAAATGCACTGACGCATGAATGACACAATTTGTTCCCCTCAATGGTTGGTCCTCACTCTGGCCAGCCACTTGCAGACTATTATTTATAAAAGTGTCTGGTGGGGCATTATCTCTATCTGTTCCCAATGTACACATAGAGCTAGGGAGAAGGGCGTTGCTACTTTGCCCCTTCAATGTGGACCTTGCTCTTTCAAAGGTCTAGAGTTAGCCTCTCTAGCCTGTAAATGTCTTAAGTATTCGTCCTCCTTTACATGACTTGTTCTACAGTTTTATCATGTCGGTACACGTTTTCTTAAAGATTTTAATCTCAATTCCTGCAAAGGTATCAAATAAGTATTTTGCAGACAAGGGAGCCACCTGTATTGCAAGGTTTTCTGTGTGCAATTTTAAAAGGCAAATTAAGAAAGAAATCAGCATCGATCATGTGCATTTTTTTTTTCCAGATACCGAATTGAGTATGAGGCGCTGTCTAAAGTTGAGGCGGAGCAGAATGAGTTCATCGATCAATTCATTCTCCAGAAATGAGCACCAAGAACGAAGGTATCCGGAGAAATCGCCTGTCTGTTTGGTATTGTGTGTATCCAGAGTGCCTGTCCCTTTGTTGGTTGGTTTTCTATCAGCGATAGATTTCGTAGAGCAGCAAACAATGACATCATTCTTATTGTAAGGCAATCCAAGAGCTTGTGCTACAGCCAAGAACGTATTTACACCACATTTATGCGATTATATCAACTGAAGGTCATCGGCTGAACTATGCCCACAAAGGGCAATATGTTTGACTATTCCAATTAAAAAATAAACTATTTATCAGGTACTTTTGAAATCGAACCATTATCATTTTACCATGTCATACAAGCAAAAGATGATGCTATTTATATACAAAGAAACATATTTATACTATTTATACTGCAGAATTGCTGTTTCTGAATTTATTAATTTTATACCAATACAAAAGGAGCATGTGCATGCAACTGTAAATAATCTTTTTAACACAATACTTTACAAGCCTTAGGCCTCCCTATGGCCTTGTGGTCTTATGCTTTTACTTTAATTCTGTAGTGCAAAGTACATTATCTTACTTTTGTGGTCTTATGATTTCTATGTATGCTTATTTCCTGGATGGAATATGGTTTCACTTGAATAAATGTACTGTAGAGAATTCTCCAAGTGTTTAGCATCATTTATTTATATTTTGCCCTGTACATTGTACAAGGTTTAAATGGGGCATGCATCATATCCAATTTTAAAAAAGTTATATATCATACATTTCATCACTTCAAACATATTCCCTGGGTTATTTATAGTTATTTATTTGACACATATTAGTCCCAACACTTTCATACTACATTAGAAATAATGGTGTGACATTATATTAATCTTTTGGACCTGGAAAGATCCGATGTTGTATCTCCTTTCTCTTTCTGCAAGGAAATGGGACTAAGTGAAATGTCTGTCAGGCAAGTCAAACACCGACCTGTATATTTAAAGCAGAACATCTGGTATTGTACAAAACAGCTCCAGTACAGATTTCCAGTTTGAGTAGCTCACTTCTTCTTTGTATACTGTTAAAAAAAAAAAAGGAAACATGAGACCATGCCGAATACCCAGCATGTTATCTTCAATGTGAACGACATAGAAGACCTTACCTTATCAAGGATCCAGTCAGCATCCTCTAAAGACCGCTGTATAATCGTTTGTATTCTCTCAGGGTCATCTTCATCCTTATGACTATTATATCCCTGTGGTGACACATCATAAGTGATATGAATATTACATAATCAGCTATATTAAGGTTATTCTAACAGTCTTTCCAACATATTTGGAACAACTCAACAACCATACAACTTTGGGAGATGATGACCGAATCACTTAGTAACCTAGTGCATGCAGTGTTTAAACAGCAGTGCATTGGAAGAGAGGGCTCTGTGCTTTACCTGTCGAATAGCATGCCGGTAATGTTGCTGCATTCCAGGCGACGGTAATTGCTTGCAGCATCTCAGGAGGTAACGATAAAGGTGGACTGGTGTCTTCACCAATTCAGATCCAGCTAAGGGTGGCATTGCACTCGCGTGTTATTGTCAGATACTGTCTGTAAAACAAACATGAATACATATTAGAGAGAAAAGTTGAAGACTTTAGAGGCAATATAACTTATTAAAATGTATGTGTAAGAAATAGGTAGATTTGTTGTGTTCATTGGAGAGATGCAGAACCTAAATAGATCATTTAAGTTTACTGTATAAAAAGCAGCCCTAGATATTCAATAAAGTAATGCTTATATAGTTCAAACAATATAATAAACAATACAATACAATATTATGGCAAAAGATGGGTATACAGATTCATACATATTCTTATCCTGTTGACTTGGAGTGTATGAGAACAGACTATAGTACAAGTACATTGACGTTAGGAATATATCAGGCTACAATAAGATATCCGAGAACAGGATATCAACTTTAAAGACACCATTACATATTTGCCATTCCATGCTGTTGGGATGACATTGACGTCATTGACTGACCGTCGCAAACACCGGTTCACGGGTCTGTGTAGCGTGTAGGCCTACATGAATATATAACCAGGTTCATAAAGTTAAAGTGACGTCATCAGTAAGACATCGGTGTTTATTATTCTAATACTTACTTATTCTTCATCATATATGGGTCATCATATCTCGGCCTCACTACGCAGAACAAGGGACTATAACATAAACAGACTCAGAGCAGTCTTACCTCTTCTTTACATTTTATAGATATTTGTGCAAAGCCAATGGCTGGCCTGTACTGCCACCTACCGTGATCAAAATGATAAGACGCAAAATGTGATTTTATTTCGGCGACTAGGTGTAATACAGCGCCATCTATTGATGTAGAGTGGCTGATGATTGCATGAAATTTAAATTATATCTGAGATCATCTTTCTTCAATTTGTATCATTCATGTTAAAATATTAATACAAATATACAATATAGGTCTACATATACCTTATCAAATGCACATGTAGTAAATGCAGGCCTATATTGCATTCATTATAGTGGATGCATTGTATTTCATATGTTTTACCATATGTCCTTTTTTTTTTTCTTATTACTTTGAAACATTAATTGGCTGTTAACCCTATTCTCAACAGACCATGGTGAATTCCCATGTATAAAAAGCTTACTTGACAACAAAAAATGACTCTTTGTTTTGGTCCAGTGTGTCATCAATGAACCGCCATAGCCTACTAAAACGTTATGTGTGCTTATAGACACTGCCTATAGAGGGCACTAAAATACCACACCATAGCACATTATGCTCAATGGCCTGCTCAATTCAGATATTCTCTCAATGATGACCTTATTAATGACCTTTGTTATGCACACCCATTTGTTTCATGAGGTGTACATACATTTTACATTGCAAACAGCTATTGAATGTCAGCGTTGCAACTAGAAGCAGTGAATTAATAATATAATAATAAGTATATCATTATATGTTATCGTTACATAATATGAGATGTGTATCCTTAACTAAAAGGGTCAACATCTAAGCTGCAATAAAAATTTAGATATTTTGAAAACACTGAGCAATAGGCCTAATAATCAAATCCAGGCCTATCCACCCATCCTCTTCCACAGACGCTGAAAGGCTGAAACAGAAGAAACAGAAGTGAGCATATTCTAGTGTTAAAATAGAGATGTTCAATCGAATGTCTATAATATTGCGCATTCATGCATTATGGCCAACGTTGTCTTGGAGTCGGTGATAAATCAGTGGGAGTCTGATGGGAACCCTCGCTGCCTTCCTGCCCCGCCCCCAGCGACAGCCTATTTGTGATGCGTATCTGCACGAACTGACACGCACCTCGCTAACACGCACAGTCTAGTCCAGGTTTAGCGCGCCGCTCACTCCAAACGCATCGAAACAACGTAGAGCCCTTCAGCTTCGTCATGGCATCCGAAGAGTTGGCTAGAAAGCTCCAGCGCAGGTTGGACACCGAGCAGGGCTCAGCAGCACCCGAAGCGGCCCCCACTGAAGAAGAGGTACCTGCTAAATGCAGCGAGCAACCGGAGACACCGGAGAGCGAGAGGGCTGCGACGGCGGGGGCCGACGACAACAACGCTGCTGCGTCTTCTGAACTCAACGCCAAACTCACCCGGAGGCTGGACATCAACGATGGCATCGCTGCGCCAAAACGCAGCAAGGTCTTCAACCCCTACACGGAATTCAAAGAGTTCTCTCGCAAACAGATTAAGGATATGGAGGCGATGTTCAAGAGGTAAATCGTGATCATCATCCACGGTGTGGATTGGTAGAATTTTCATGTTATATAGAGACATTTATTTCTGTATTTATTTTTATTTGTTGGCATTACATATAAAAGCCCGTGCGTAACGCGTCATCTGCATTGTGTTTGGAGACGAACGGCCAAACTGGGATTAGGATTATGCTGCGACACGTGAGACGCCGCCCGGTTGAATAATTGATCTGATTGACAGTTGATTGAAGCGTCACTGTTTGCCAACCGTTCACACGTGGAGTTTTCTCTTTTATATTGAATTATATTTGTCTGTTTAAGCGGCTCATTGATACCGTGGGCTCGCTGTGTCTAATCTCCTCATCACTGCTGGGGCGTCCAATGGTAGGCTAACCCACATATTGCCCGGATTTATAATTCCAGCAGTGGATTCCCTCTCTTCCCTCGACTGGGGAGGACATTCTATTCAACTTCCCAAAACGATGTGTTTTTCAGAGAACTGTAAACGAGCAGACATTGTGCCTGATTATTCTGTTCAATAACAGAATAAAGGGCATCCATGGCTTTCCCCGTTTCCACCGATAAAAGCCTTTTTGGCTTGGTTGACAGGATAATATTTGTGTGGGGTGGTAATCGGATGTCGTGGAGAAACATTGACCATTTAGAAAACATCCCACTCCTATTGAATTTTAACATGTAGGCCAATATCACAATATTGGTATCGCAAAATATCACATCATGAAACGCATGATAAACTCAACGAACAGTATTCAGCCTCAGAAACCATATTGCCTGTCAGTGGTGTGACCCTTGTACATATTTTTCCAATTGTCACTTTTCCTTCATCTGAAATATTCACTTTCCCCCACTGCAACCATTATTCATTCCACATTCTTTCTCTCTTGTGCTGTGCATTTCCTCCGTTGAGAGAGACAAGAGGGTCACATGCTGCTTGCAGTTTAACCATCCGCCACTCGTTTAATGATGCAGGAATTATTTTGGGTTTACTTGACTTGTCAATTGGCTCGATTAGACAACCTCAAACAACAATATAGAATAATTCTCTTATGTTCAATTCTGAAAAGAAAGCTATTTCCATTCAATATCTGTATGTATTCTATTCCAAATGCATATTCGTCCTTCCTAATAGTTATATGCAAGCTTGTCCAAAACGCTATTGGTACACTACAAGTATCCAGACACACTATTACTAAAACAACTACAGTAAAGACTGTCTTGTTTTAAATCCAAGCCTCTTGTGCAGAATAGTATTGAGTCTGCATATAGAGCTTGGGTTTCAGTCGCTGACCCTCTTGAACCTTAAGTGGTGCAAGGTTAAGCCTACTTTAGGTGGATGTAAGTGATGAAGGGCTGAGCACACCTCGCCACTACATGACACGCTTTCATCCTATCTCTCATCCTAAGGTTTGACACACTCTGGCTGGACGAGTGGGTCAAACCTTAGGATGGAAACGATGTGTTGATTGCTCACCCACGATCACACCCACGTCCCCTCCCCCACTGTGGCGAATTGTCTCTTCTACTTGACCCCTCTCTTGTGAGTGCTCTGGGTCTCAAACGCCGTTTCGTTACCTGGGGGCATTCAGTAGGTTACGCAGTGTCCAGTCATGCTTGAGTGACCTAGTTTTCTTCCATATGCAAGGATTTGATTTAAAGGGCTATTTCCCTTTTATACATCACAAATCACACTTCTCGCTATATACAAGAGTATGAATGCTAAACGAACGGAGAGCTGTACGGGCCGGATTTATAAGAACGGGGTCGGCACATATACTGCGAGTGGTATGTTCTTTTTTTTTTTTTATGTAATTTCATGGTTCTGCATGTCTCTTTTTGTTTCTTGTCTTATTGTGACAAGACATGAGTTGTTGTCCCACGCGGGTTTGGTGCATGGCCAAGATGTGGTTCCTCCATTGTGAACTGTAGCTTTAGCTTCATCACCTGTGCCAAAACGTCCCAGTGAGAACACTAAATGTATACATACAAAAAGATGAGGTCGGAGAGGGATGAAAGGGAAAGCCAGGCCTTGGATTTAAAAAAAGAAGTGGCCTTGACGCCGGTTACTTCCGCATCTACAATTAACAAAAGGAATTTAGGGAGAGGGAGGCTTGGCTCCGACTGAAAAAGGAAAAGCACAGCCATTTGACCGTTTTAAGTCTAGTGTTCAAGTCCAACCGAAAGCGTTCGTTGCAGCATTAATCGGTTTGGCAATTTTCCTTGCATTAGTAATATAAATATCTACAATTCAGAAAGAGAATGAGGGGAAAAAATGCACATTGTGATCCATGCAATCTGCAAACACGTCACATTAGTAGGACATCTGCTGCAGGGACTGCAGCTCTCAGCTGTAGCGACGGCTGCTCGGTCCACATGTGATCACGCTCTGTTGGACAGGCGCACAGACCACTCTCTGTCGTTGAGACAGTTGTCCACACTGCAACATCAGTAGCAGTTGTTAGATTAAGAACCAAAAGTGATGCCACGTCCTGTTTTTTGTTTTTGTTTTTGTTTTTTATGAATTCTGTTTTAGAAAATTATTCAAGAAAACTTTTTGGAATCCATCAAATTTGACAGTTTAAACATTGAGAAGAGGTAGAAAAAGAAGTGGCTGAGATTAGAAGATTTGGGAGGGAAATAATAGAGGCTTTATTTGGGAGTTATTTGACGATTGGGTTCACTGGGGTCAGTGATCCTTCTTCTGGTCTGCAGGGGAGTGACCCACCGTTTCAATGTTGAGTTTTGGCATTCTTTTGTACTGCTGCTCTAATGAGATGTTATCTATTCTTAACCCGATTGTTGAATACTTAATAGCGCTATATAATGCTATTTTTGAAATGGAGACCTTTTGAGGGTGGTGGCAGCCCTATCGGCCCTTTTTTGAAGTCAGAATGAAACAATGGCTCTCTCTTTGGTGGGTAAGAGATTGCGTTGCCTGTGTGTGGGGGAACCAGATTTGCTGGCCTGTCAACAGCTGGTGAAGGCCTCCTATAAATAGTAATTCTATCAGACATAAGCCTCTTTGTGCTTTCCCTATTGGGGGGAGAAAGGTGATAAGAATTGAGTGATGGGCAGGATGCACTTGAAATAATGATGTGGAAAGTTGTGTGAAGCGATAACCTTGTAAATCATGAATAGGTATTTAGTCTGTCTTGATATCCGTATGACAACATGTGTCACACACCACATTGTCATGTGATGAAGTGCGAAATTATCCCTGAGGGGAAAAGCTTTAGCTGGGACTTTCCAACATCTTTTCTAGGCTTGAGCTGGGTTCGGGTTGATGTATTTTGTGACTGTCCCAGGAACACAAGCACTGTAAAAATGTACCTTGAAAAATACATTTTTAATCTAGATCATTTGCATGCAGCAGTATAAATGTTGATGGCTTTTTGAAGTAGACTCCCTCTTAAGAGTCTGTTGGTGGTTGTGTGGTGCTCAATACATTCAGTAAGAACACCACCCACAAGCTGCATGGCCTATTCAAGCCACAGCCTGACCAGGGGGTCACTCACCAGCAGCCACCCAATCTAACCAGTTGTTCAGGAGTGGGGGAGACCATTAGCCAACAATGAGGCAATTTGGTTGAGTTTGTATGCCTGTCTGAGAGTTCTGTTTAAAGCGGAAACACCACGCTTGGCTGTTTTAATATAAGAAAGTACTTTCATATGCGCGTGTTGGGAAGGAAATCGCTGCATGTAACGTCAACCTAATGAAAAGTGGGACCCTTTTTTTTAATAATGTTTTTCATTCTCAATCCATCCAGCTCTCTTTTCCTGCAAACAGGCATAGGAAGCAGTATAATTTTATTAGAAAATAGCCACGCTTGGAAGTTCCCCTTTTTAACAAACAATCATTGATAATAGTGTGACATAACCACAGTTATCTTTTATAGGTTATTGTATTTTAGGTTGCCTTTTTATGATCTGGCTAGAGAGAACAGATGCACATTAGCATTAGCATTTGCAGCTAACTCTGGCTTATTTACAGCAAGAAAATTGTTTGTCAATCAATGAGCATTGTCCCCATCAACTAAATAAATTTAAATAGGCTGATAATTTTTAAAATATTGAATTAATTTAAATCTTTAATTCTTCATCAGCTATTCGACAATGACTGACTAATTCTAAGAATTTCAAAAGGTAGCATTCAATACATTATATAATGTCAAACGGCATTGATTATCTTCTTTGCTTTCTCTCGCTATTCCCCTCTTTTGAACAAACCATAAGTGTGGATTTTAAACATTTAATTATTGTGTTTGGGTAGGTTTGACTCCGGTAAGGACGGCTTCATTGACCTGATGGAGCTGAAGCTGATGATGGAGAAACTGGGAGCCCCTCAGACCCACCTGGGCCTCAAGAACATGATCAAGGAAGTCGACGAGGACTTTGACGGCAAACTAAGCTACAGAGAAGTACGCTTTCATTGAGTAGTTCCTTTTATAAATTATGTCAAACACTGGCCGAGTTAGCATAACTGATGGTGGTCGTGCATGCTTTTCACCTATACCACTATCTCTTGGTATATCTTAAATCACTAAGGCAGAATGTTGTATAAGACTTTGATTGGATCAGCTATCAATGGAATAGGACAAGCGTAGTGGCATTTAAACCAGATACGCTGGTATTGAATGAAGACAAACATGTTAAGTGCTATCTTAAACTGTGATTGACCATGCAAATTAAATGGACCTTTGTAGCTTATCCACTACCAATGAGCCTCACAAAGGAAAAGCCTGGCTCGAGGAGTCCTAGGTACTGATGCCATAGAGAAGATCCAGAATGCAATGTAGCTGTGACATTATACAGGAAGGTGCAGATCAATTGCGTCCAACATTATCTGCAGTTTGGAATTGATGCAAAGCATTACCATTGTTGCAGTGAGGGAAAATCAGATGTCAAGCAGCAGAGCTGATTTGTTGGTCCATGCTGTGAGGCCAGCTAGTGTGGCCTTACCTTAAGATGTAAATTGCCTAGAAAAGAAAATGTGACAAATCATTTGACTGTTAAGTTGAGGAAAGGTACTAGTTGGGTTAGGGATGGCATTTCTACACCCAGTTCTTGGTTGCACTTAATTCAACACAACTTTCCTCATGTTATCACAGTAGGGCAACTGTGACAAATAATCGATTCTGTGATCAATAAAGTAATCTGTATCGCTACGAGAGATTCTTGCGCTACATTAGTCTTGTCCCACTGATGGGACTTCTCGATGGCACCCACTAGTGTACACCTGAGAGGAAAGATTCAAACCTTTCTGAGCTCAGCTCTGTGATGCCTTGGACAGGACCGTCCCTCTTGGTGGTAGCTCTATCTGACTGGCATGTCATAAGTGGCATGTATATCGTAAGTGTGGGGGTTCAGGAGAGCTGGTGAGTGAGAATGGGATATATAATGACATTTACCAGCAGAGCAGAAGTATTCTGATGAGACATTGCCTTTGGACTAAGCCCAGAGTCTGGTAATTCTTCTGTATAACTTCCTCTGATACTGGAGCCATACAATGTTTTGTACTATTCGCCGGTGGGGAGAAGAGGAAGGGTACTAGCAAGCTTGAGGAAATGAAGAACAATTGCAGTAAATTAACCTTTACAGCCCTTTAGCTCTTTACAGACACAGGAATTTACATTTGTGATGACTGCTTGGTGTTTCTTTGGCTGACGCTAGCAGGACGACGGCTGCTGAGCAGAGATTGTTTCTTACGTCAGCTCAGAACAATTCAATGATGTTATTGCAGCACCCCTCCTCTTTGAGCGGAGTTGATTTAATTGTGGTCAGAGAAGCTTGCCGGGCAAATGTGATTGTAGATCTTAAAGGCTTTAAGTAGGCCATTTAAATGTTTACGATGGCTACTTTATGACCTCTGAAGATAAAGTATCAATGTGATTCGTCAATTAATCATTTAATTTGGTTTCAAGAGACCCGTCATAACTTCAAGATGAATGGCACAGGACAAACTGTTTATTTGTTAATATGAATCATTGGTGCCAAACAAGCTTTCTTTGTGTCTGACCCTGTAATGAAGCAAGATCACGTTTGTTTGTGTATTGTATGTGGTGTATGCCCTATTCATAATGCAACCAAGAATACATTATCCATTTGTCTAACAATATTGATTCTGTGCCCCATTAATGTGGACTAACTGCTTGGATTTTTGAGGGGAAGCGCCTGATGACTCACACTCTCAACCCGTTTCCTCCTCCTCCAGTTCCTGCTCATCTTCCACAAGGCAGCAGCTGGGGAGCTGGAGGAGGAAAGCGGCCTGATGGCCCTGGCCAGGCTGTCCGAAATAGACGTCTCCACCGAGGGCGTGATGGGGGCCAAGGACTTCTTCGAGGCAAAGGTGTGTGTGTGTGTGTGTGTGTGTGTGTGTGTGTGTGTGTGTGTGTGTGTGTGTGTGTGTGTGTGTGTGTGTGTGTGTGTGTGTGTGTGTGTGTGTGTGTGTGTGTGTGTGTGTGTGTGTTAAATCGTGTCCTCAAAGTATTGGAAATTCAAACGTAAATAAGTCTTTAATTGTTAATACTATCGGCCTTGCTTAGTTTTTTTTAAACCATGACTCATTCGTGATGCTAGGAGGTTTTATTGGGACTTGTGTCCCGATAGATTACTTATTCACCAGTCCGTCTGTGACCTGCATTCTTATGTCCTGATTCTCATGGACGACATGGGGTTCGGATTGGCTGGGAGAAGCCGTGGGATTCCTGGGAACAGAAAGCACTTGTTGTTGTGAAACGGGGTATGCTGGGAATCCTGTCACTGTGCCAAATGTTCTCCTCTTCCCCGCCCTACCCTCAGATCCTTCCTTTACTAAAGTACGCCCTCTGGTGGACAAACTGAACCCCACTGGATTTAAACTGGGGCACAATGCTAGCCTGGCACAGCCAGACCATAGTTATGCCTTAGGTCGGGAATTGCTGTCAGCTGTGGTTAAATATACCAAAGTTGTTGTTTTTCTGTTTATGCCCTGACAGATAAAACTTTAGAATTTTTTTCTTTTTAACACCTAACCGTTTGTCGAACTCCCTTAACTGAGTCGCTATAGGGTCTTCCCAAAGCTACCCTATCAACTCTAATTCATCCTCGGCCAGGGATTTGATTGTGCTGATTTAGACCAACCATTGCAATGTATGTTTCCCCTCGGCCATAACAGATGAAGGCTCTCTCGGTGGGCAGTAAGTTTGAGCTGGAGATCCTGGAGGAGAAGGAGGAGCGCAAGAAGCAGGAGCAGGACAAGAAGGAGCGACGGGCCGCCTTCAAGGAGCTACAGTCCACCTTCTGCTCCTGACCTCCTCCTGCAGGAGGAGCCCGCGGCCCAGCAGAGCTACAGGTCATCCCGGCATGCACAATCATCTCAAACGGAGATCCTAACAGTAGTTTTGCAATGCACAATAATTTAGCCTAGCTAGCCCCACCACGAGGTCAGCTCTTAATGTAACTGTGACGTATTTGGGCTTGACATGATCTCATCTTTTTTAATGTTTGTCACACAAAGCCTTTTCCCTAGCTGTTTTATGGTGTAACATGTTCTGACGTGGGAGTGTGCTATTTATTAATATATGATTTCAAATTAGTTAAAGCAGTGACATGAGTTACAAAATTCTGTGAAACTGCAAGTTGACCTTCCTTCTTCTTGACAATGGCTGCTCCAGCAAACATATCTTAAAGAGTCTTGGACACTCCAAAGGACATATCCGTGGAGAAAAATTAGGGTCCATTTAGTGTTGCTTTTTATTTTTGACTTTAAGTTTTTTGTTTTACTTTAAAAAATATGATTAAATCGTAAAATAGGGATAGCCCCAAGCGTGAGTTTTCCTATCGCATAAAGCGGTGTCACATGCAAGCAATAGATTATATGGCAAATGACATCACGAGCCAATAGCCAATCAGAAATGATTTAAGTCTGTCTTTCATTAGACGGAGGGTGCTGTCCCCCAAAATGTTTGTTTAATTCTGATTTTATTCTAATCTTCTTTATCATTCTACATACATATACACTTGGGGACAATTTAAGGTTGTCCCTTTATTTTACTTGCAACATTTACTTTTTGTGGACTGGCTGATGTCAATGTCAGGTTTCATTAAGTAATTCTTAATTCATCTTTTGGATCCAAACATTATTGTGTGAAGTGTGTCAAATAATTGTCTCACTCGTTTATATTGTATGTATATGTACACTTTAACTATAATTCGTTTTTTTGCCAACTTTATTGTGACAATTATTTTGTGAAAAAAAAAAAGGGCATGGTGGCATTTAAGCCTTATGCAATCTTAGATCATTTTCATTGACTTTTGGAAGCACAGGTATTAGTGTCTAGATGTAGGCCAACTTGTCTGTAAAAGTTAGCTGCTTTTACAGACCTGGCTTTTTGTCTTCATTATTAATGATTAACTACTTTAATATGTCATCATGTCGCATCCATGTTTTAAGGAAAACCATTCATGAAAGACTGAGACTTGTAAGGGAGTGGAATGGGCCCTTCGCTCACCATGTTTTTTTTTATTTTATGTATGTCAAAATTTCTGTTTGTAAAAGTACCATTTTTATGTAATGTATATGTTGCTGAGATTAAAATGATGTATTTTTTCATATATAAAATAGGTATTACATTTAATCTGTTGTAATGCACATGCATATATTTTGATGTACCTACCAAAATGAAGGGGTGGCTAATATGAACTGCTATGATATATTTGATATAGTAAATATAAATGATCAAATAAATAATTGAGTTGCATTGTTTGTGAATTATTTGTGGTTTTATATTCACAAAGGTGTTCCTATTCTCTCGCAATCAAGATAATATTCATGTTGGCATAACTTTTTAAATCTATTGATTAATGTAATTAATCAAAATCCCCCAAATCTCATATCAACCGACACTCAAGGTTTTTCAAAAGTTATTTGTGTTTCGAAGAAGTCTGCATCCACACAAGGTTTTCAGAACTATCCTGGTTCACACAGCGACACGAGTGAAAATGGGGCAAGTATACCAGGACAGTAGTTAGCAGTGAAACACTTGAAATATGCAAAAAAAACACAAGAAATCCCAGAACCTGCGTGCAATGGCTTTAAACTCATGTGTGTCGTCATGGTTCTCAAAAAGCTATGGTTTTGCCTGTCCACACGGCTGCATTTTCAAAGAACTCAGTCCACTGTGGAAGATTGTTTTAAAAATCTGTTTGCATGCCCTTAACCCTGTCTGGTCGTGTGGAAGCAAGGCAAAACCGCAGCAAAACGTCTGTTTAAAGACCTCCGGCGTCTCGTTGATGGGCCTAAATGAGGATCCATTAGACAAATGCTAGTTAACAATAAATGCCTGTAACTTGTACCATTCAATTATAATTGACTATATAAATGCATGGAATTAATTATATTACAATTAATTCCATGCATACATCTGAAGGAGTTCATATTCAGATTAAGTTACAACTGTTAACTGGGTGATATTGGGCTACCAGATGTGAGCGATAGCCATTACAAGGCATTTGAAAATCAGACTTTTCCTGTGTTTTAGGGACATTACAAGTGGGAGTGTTCACTTAGGTGTATGATGAATAGATCAGTCTACCAGCCTTCCCACTGGACTGCAGCAAATGTTTATCTTCCATCATACATCAAGTTGGAAACTCAGGAAAAAAAATTCAAACGGCTTGTAATGGTTAATCACACTCACACCTGGTGTCATATCGCCTCTTTAGTAATCAATTAGATGTCATTACAAATGTGGCATTTAATTGCAGCTGACTCTTGTAGTTGTGAAAAACAGGTCTAAGAGAAGAACAGAACAGGAGGCGGTTGTAGGTTTGTTTAGAAAATATTTATTTTAATGTAATGTACACTGTACAAGGCACTGAAGTATGTGTGATACATTTAGATCTCATCCCTCACAATCAAGCTTTTATTGAATCTTTCTCCTCTTGTGTTTCTTCTGTTACTTCACATGATTTTTTAAAGCCATATACTGTAGATAACGCAGTGATTTCACTCACCATGTTAATTAAGTTCAGATGGAAACTCCCAACTCATATCCTCCAAACAAACATAAGTTTCAACTAGGTTACTCTGTCCCAAAGTGCTAAGTCTAGACATTTCGAAATACAAGCTGAAAGAGTATATCAAAAATTTGGTGTACATAATTTACTGATCTTCTGAAGTGAATAATTTTTTTGGTATGTTTGTGGTTTTTTTTATTAAAGCATAATCTACTAATCAATACGAATCAATTAAATTAATTATTTATCTATATCACTATTCAGGCATAATGTGATTTATTTTTTCTGTCAGTCTAAAGTTAAATATCCCCAATCTAAGGGACATTTATGCATGTATAGTTGTGTTCCAAACACTCCCATTGGATAACCCCAGCCGCTTAATATTGACAGTTAAATTGCATACTGTCTAATCCTGTTGGATGGCATCTCAGATCCATGGCCCCACTGTCTAACCAAGCACTTCTCTAACACTAGCCTATGAATGTCAATGATAGACATTGTCTTTATGCAGTGGTGAATGCCCATTGATTCGAATGACGAAGACCTCAGCACATTCTGTCATTCCAATAGATTACATTTTTCACACTTTCAAGACCTGCCAAATTTTGCTCCTATACATGGGAGTTCATCTTTCTTCCCATGCTACCCTCATGGATGTTCACTAATAGTCTCTCCCTGCTTGTATCTCTGTGTTCCTCTAGACCAGTCGTTTTGACGGTTGTGCGATAGACACTGGCCGGATGAGCCGTGAAATGAGGCCCTGACCACCTAATCTTCAAGTGCACCTGCTGAAGATCAAATATGAATTGTTGTTCAACTAAAATAAAATTAATAACTAATATCTGGTGATGATTCAACCCTCAAATGAATTAACAAATTAAAATAATGAATGAAAATCATGAAATCTTTTGCCAAACTATCGGGGTGTGTATTTAAAGAGGTCTTGTACATTTTCAGAGGTACAGCTACAATTGAACAGTTAATCTTTCATTGTCAAATAATAACTGTTCATACACCATCTTTAGCACGGGGGGTGGATGCTTCATTTTCATCTACAAACGGGTCGGCCTTTGGGACGTAAAAAAGTGTGTGTGAACCGCTGCTGAGAAACACTACTCCTTGGAGATCACCTCACCTAACGACGGGCCTTCCTCTTCCTCTTCCTCCTCACTCCATCCGGTCGCTCCCGTCTCCGTTGATCTGCACCACACAGTCCTTGGCCAAAGGTTCCCTGGAGTGGGTCGTGTCAAACTGCTGGCCATTCACCTTGTACCGACCCAGGGCGTCCAGGCCCATGGCCGGGAGAAAGCGCCGGTCGAACTTGATCTCTTGGCGGAGGTAGGAGGTCCTCTTCTGACAGGTGTCCCCTGTGCCCTCCTGGGACGCGGATAGGAAGACCACCAGCTCAAAGTGGGTGGAGCTCCCCTCGCAGAGTGCCGGGTGCAAGGGGCTGCGGCGGTCCAGCAGGTGGAAGAAAGTGAGGGGGAAGATGAAGAAAGGGCAGGACCTCGTGCCCAGGTGGTCCAGCTGGAAGTCCAGAGAGGTCTGGTGCAGCGTCTGACCCTCGCATTCCTCGTAGAGCACGGCGCTCACCTTCACGTCCACCAGGGGGCGCTGGAGCACGTTGGTGGCCCGCAGCATGAGGCACGTTTGGCCCTGGTGCTGGCCCACCACTGCCTGAGGGCTGAACTGGATGGCTCCGGCTCGCTTCTGGGGACGGGCGATCTTGGCCACGAACGCCCCTGGATGTTGGACACAACGGAGGTAATTAAAGGACATGGTTATTCTTTTGTGTGCCTTCTGTTAAAACGTTTTTATTGGTCAGTTGTGTCTTCTCATTGTTATTGTTTTATTTTCTTCCATTGTCGCACTATATACTAAATACTATACTCTGTTCAGGTCTTGGCCTCTGGCTCACTCTCTGCTGCTTAAAACGTGATTTTTCTGATAGTGAAATAGTCTTTATCTTTCAATCTTCAAACAAATAGAAAATAAAAGTTATTAAATTCAACTATAGTGCTTTGATTGAATCCAAAGTCTAATTTAATCAAAGAGTTGGCACATACAACTTTTGCGAGTGTGCTGCCACCTAAAGTTTGTTATTTGTTATTTCAACACTATGGTACAACCAAGATAAAAAAAAAATACATGAATGAAAGAATTGTGGCTTTGGTTAATCAAAGGATCCAATCAAATGACTGCCTTTCATATTTTGTGAAAACTAAATATTAATACATAGTCAATATAATATAATAATATATAGTACAATTACATGAATGTACTTTCAGACAAGCCAATTGTGTTCTATTCTGAGTATATTTTCTGTCTCTGTGTAGTGTGGTGATGGTCCTCTGATGTAAGCACAGCTGTGTTATTCCATAGATGCTTACATCAAGATCACCCTGGCATGACCAAACGTTTCTCATTTCTCCTTTCAGGGGGCCAGATGGAAGACAATGTGTAGTGTGGAACGGTGCAAAGCCTAGCGTCTAATTATTTTGTTTGTTTTTTCCACACCTATCACCACACTATTGGCCAGGAAATGGGGGCCCATCCCTGTTTGTGTTGATTTCAGAGCTTTTGTCAAGAACTACACTTCTTACATCAGGGAAACAACAGATGACAGCTGTTCCCAAGAAGAGCTTGCTAGATTTCCCCCAGTACATGGTCAATAAAGCTGATTTGATTTGAACATCTGCCCCAGAGTGTGCCAAACCACACACAAAGTGCACATCCTCTTGCCCTTTTTTAATTCATTAGATATGTGCAACTTGATCCACACTGTTCCTTCCTCTGTGTTTATTATTATTAGATTGTAAAAGAAAACCATGTATTTAGTTTATCAGTTAAATGTGCAACCCTTTTAGATATACTAATGCAAAATGATTTAATAAATGACCTGATGGTTTTGCTCTAACGATGTGTCTTTAGACTGAGGCCCAAAAAATGAGCAATAACCAATAACCTCCAAGCTAACTGACCAACCTAGTGTGCAGTTAGTCTTTAACATTGACCATTGATTGACTGAGAAGCTATCCATTCACCTTCCTTTTATTTAGCAGTAAAAGTGTGTCTGGGAATAGCAAAACCCCAAGGGGTATGAATAGGTAGTGCATGATACGGTTCATATCATCAGTGGACGCTATAGTCGTTACTATTAGTCGTTACTAATGCATGTTTTACGAAGAAAAGAGTATTGCATCGCTTGACGTGTCTGTTTGAATGAATTATCGGTGACGCTATGCACTACGTGTAGGATGAGTCATTTTACATTGAGGGCATTTTGCCCTCAATGTATGTGTTTAAGTGAGTCTTGCTGACAGTTACAATGTAATGTGTGACGCTTTTATCCAAAGCGACTTACAACAATTCATTCACACATTCACACACCGACGGAGTCAACCACGCATGGCGGAGGCCAGTTCGTCATAGGGCAGTTGGGGTGAGGTGTCTTGCTGAGGGACACCTCGACACCCTGGCTAGGAGGAGCCAGGGATCGAACTGGCAACCTTTCCGGTTACCAGCCTACCTCCTGAGCTACTGCCACCCAGTTAGTCCCTGAATGGGGGTTACCTGTGATGAAGGCCTCCAGCATGAGCCCCAGCAGCATCTGCACCGCCAGCAGGGCGATGGCGCTGGGGCAGTCCCCGCTGGGGAACATGGTGCCGTAGCCGATGGTCAGCTGGGTCTCCAGGGAGAAGGAGAAGGCGGCGGTGAAGCTGGTGATGTGCTTGACGCACACCACGTGTCCGAGCGGCGGCGCGTCGTGGTCCAGCACGGCCAGGTCCCCGTTGAGGTGCGCTAACAGGTACCACAGGCAGGCAAACAGCAGCCAGTGGGCCACGAAGGAGGCGCAGAAGGCCAGCAGCACCCAGCGCCAGCGAAGTCCCACCACGGCCCCCCACAGGTCCTGGAAGGTGAGTAGCCAGGCGCGGCCCGGCGCCCAGGGCCACAGGCCCGGGGGCGGGGGCGGTGGGCCCAGGGTGCAGTGCCCGTCCTTGGTCACCAGGCGCTGGCGGGCGGGGGAGGAGAGGAGGGGGGAGGAGGAGGCCTTGCCGCCTAGGTCGTTGTTGTGGGATTTGGTCGTCATGGTGATTGGTTCTCAGGGAGGGCAAGTCGACGGGGACGGTTGTGAATCGTCTGGAGAGAAATGCAAAGAAAACGACGAAACAGGAGCTTTTAACGACAGTCAGACCGATGTCAGGCGCTTACATTCAGGATGCATAGATGACAATCTTTACTCATTGAAGTAACAAATATCAGCATGCATTTCTATGTACTGTATGGCTTGTGGTGTGCGCGTGAGTGTGTGTATGTGTGTGTGTGCATGTGTGTGCTTGTGTGTATGCGTGCGCGCTGTAGAGACACTAGCATCCAGATGTAGCCTTGAGGGTACTCCTGACAGCTAGCTAGAGTCTTGTCCTTTCCAAGTTTCTGTGTCAATATTGTTGCCAGGAGATTAGAGCAGGTCCCAGCGGGGCGTCTGTCTGTGTAACACAGCGACATGCAGGGTAGGAATGTGCCTTTCATCTGTGGGGAGTTTTAAACTTACTGCACTGGCT
>OLKM01000443.1:289989-310549 GCA_900291075.1 Melanogrammus aeglefinus
TAGCGAGCAGATCTTTGAATCACTTAGTAGCAGACGTTTTTTTCCAAAAGATAGAAGTCGTTATATGTTACTACCTCACTAATAAGGGATATACTGGGCTTAAAGAAGAGGTTTCACAAAATTCAAAAGTGTGTTCCTTAATAAGAAAGGTGACATAGCTCAGATAAATCACATGACGTGATTGTGTTGTGACGTGTGGGAAAGAGTGAGGTAACAATCAAAACATGACTGCAGGGTCTAAAGATAACAAAAAGAGAATATTGTTGAGTAACGAGAACCCATCTTCATCAGAAGAAATTAGGTGACCCCAGAGAAAAGCTGACGCTCTGTTCATTGTTCCCTCATAAAGGCCCCGATTTGCATAGGAAGTTCAAGGAAGGTGAAGGGAAAAATAGCCTCTAAAGCTCCTTGAATGTTTGGAAAGGAACCTGAGTCGGTAGCAAATGCCACTGAAGTCAAACCCAATATGAAAACCACACACACACCACACACACCACACACACACACACACGCACACATATTTCCTTTTTGAAATGCATACTCATGTGGCAACAGCATGCTGATGTATTTTATTCATTTATCCATCTTCAGAGACAGTTTGGCTGTAGCAGCCTTCAGACGTGTGTTTGTGTTTGTGTGTGTGTGTGTGTGTGTGTGTGTGTGTGTGTGTGTGTGTGTGTGTGTGTGTGTGTGTGTGTGTGTGTGTGTGTGTGTGTGTGTGTGTGTGTGTGTGTGTGTGTGTGTGTGTGTGTGTGTGTGTGTTTGTGTGTGTGCGTTAACTTGCCCC
Organism: Melanogrammus aeglefinus; assembly: GCA_900291075.1. Classification (NCBI taxonomy): domain Eukaryota; kingdom Metazoa; phylum Chordata; class Actinopteri; order Gadiformes; family Gadidae; genus Melanogrammus; species Melanogrammus aeglefinus. The sequence continues at coordinate 290,777 of OLKM01000443.1, forward strand.
TTGTGGATGTACGCAATCTGTAATTGTAGTATCTATGACCAAATTCCGAGATTATCTTCTCAACAGCAAAAGCCAACGGTGAAGGGAATAGGCACATTCAGACCGTTTCTGCGTTCCTATTAATATGGAAGTAAATCTGGCAAAAAATTCAGATAGGTTATTTCAATGCATAAATATTCAGTGCTTATAATTCAATGTGTTTTTATTTTCAAAACCCGATGGCACAGATTTACTTCCATATATTAACCAATGTGCTTGCAGGCGTGCATTTGAGCTTAATTTAATTATGTATGCATGCATGCACACATGACCATGACTGGACCATTTATTTATCCACATACTTAGATTCTAAGCTTAGCGAGCAGATTGCAAAAAAAGGCCCATAAAACACCTTGTTAGTTCAAATTTGCTGCTAAATGTATGCTAGAATATCTAATCCTGGGCCATCTGCTATTATTTTACTTGATCTGCTCAGTGACAGTCCCATCACTCTCGCCATTTTGTGGACTCGACACACACACACCACACACACACACACACACACACACACACACACACACACACACACACACACACACACACACACACACACACACACACACACACACACACACACACACACACACAGAGGTGTAGCCATGGTTTCAACATTGGGGGGGACAAATGCTCCGCCCCCCCCCCCCAGGCAAAGATTTTGAACATGCATTAATCTGATGCACTCTGAGAGCAAAATCTCAAAACTTGGCACCTCATTTTGAAGACCTTTTTAGGGATGGATGTTTTAAACACTTTAACACTCGATGTGACCAAGCAGTCTGGGAGTGTGGAAGACTTGAAATTAGGAAAAGGTTGACACACATATACTTCAGAGCTCTGTTTGCCTTTACTTTTTAAATTAAATATAACATTTTATGCTCCTCAATATTTCAATCAATCCAGTCAGTTATTTTTTTCCCACATTATATTCATTGATGTTTTGTCTTTTTTTTTTACAAAACACACACAAACAAACACCTGCACCATCACAACAAGGACACAAAATCCAGCCAGTTCTTACTTCCATTACATTTTTTATTGCATAACCATCACAAATGCCAATGTTGAGTAAAACCCACCCAGGTGAATCCATCTCATGAACCTAAATAGAAGTCACCCCAAAACTTTTGTTACCCCTCAGAAAACATAGATTTTCTGATATTTTCAACCACTTGTTTAATAAGTACGTAGATGAGTTTCATGAGAGAACGCACTGAGCTAATCTCATGGTGAAACCATTAGCCGTATTGAATGATGCACTGTTAAAGAATTAGACATGTCAAGGACATAACCTAAATGTTTCCTGATTAGTTATAGATGAATCTATGAATACATACATTATACAATGTTTTGTAACTTTGAATGAGACTTGACTTAATAATTATAAACATTGAATAAATAACAATTACTATAATGCTTAGTCTACGGGTTATTTAGGCGCCATGCAAACTTTTATATATATTTATTTCATTTGAAGGTAATAAATCATCTTTTTTCACCAGAAGTCACTATGGAACCATTTAAGCCGACTATGATCCATTAAAGCCCACCTCATGTTTTTCAATAGGAAATCCATTATGTCAGACCAATTCTCACTGTAAAGAGAGGCTTTTCATTTTAAGACTTGATTACATGGGGTTATATACATCAAGATTATACACTGTCTAAAGTATTACATTTATCTTAGTATAATAGATGAAGCTAATTTGTTCGCAGGAAGATAATTACTACAAAAAGAAGAAATCACAGCAGTAGTCCTAAGAAAGTAGAGGAATAGGCTTAATGGGTACCTTTACCCTAACAAAAGAAGGTGATTAGGGATGAAGCATGGGCTGGAGGTGAGTGGGGGAGCTTCAGGCTGGAGAGAGTGAAGCAGGCAGGCTGGAAGTGGAGATCCACAGAGCTCTACAGGCAGAAAGAAACAAGGATCAATATAATACAACTGGTGAGAAAAACTACTATCAGGTGTTAGATGAGAGCCAGGTACACATATCTACCACTGAAATTGAAGTATGATCCACCGCTGACAACAAGTCGAGAGGGCCCAGGACATCGTTGGAGAAGGCTGCCCCCTTCACCTGCGGGGTCCCTCAAGGCTCCATACTAGGCCCCATTCTCTTTCTGTTGTACGTTCTACCCCTAGGGGAAATCCTAATCAACCACAACATCTCTTTCCATTGTTATGCAGATGATGTCCAGCTGTATCTCCCCCTCAGGGTTGATGGGCAGGCTGCACTCCATCCACTGCTTGACTGTCTGGCTGACATCAAAGCATGGATGGGTGCAAACTTCCTTAACCTCAATGACAGCAAGACCGAGACCATTGTTTTTGGAAAAACCTCTCCAGCCTTCTCCAACGATGCCCTGGGCCCTCTCGTCTCTACCATCAGGCCTTCTGTCAGAAATCTGGGCGTGATTTTTGACAGTGCCTTCAAATTTGAGCAGCAGGTCAGTGCAGTAGTTCGAAAAAGCTTTTTCCACCTGAGAACTATTGCCAAGGCCAAAGCCTACCTGCCCCAGAGTGACCTGGAGAGAGTCATCCATGCTTTTATAACTTCACAACTGGACTACTGCAACGCCCTATACACCGGCATCGACCAATCACAACTCCGCCGCCTGCAGTTAGTCCAAAATTCAGCCGCCCGACTCCTCACCCGTACAAAGAAGCGAGATCACATCACCCCGGTCCTTGCATCACTCCACTGGCTCCCTATCCGCTACCGCATTGACTTCAAACTTCTCCTGACTGTACAAATCCCTTCATGGTCTGGCCCCCACCTACCTGTCTGATGTTCTCCACCGCCACATCCCATCGAGAGCACTCCGGTCAGCCGACCAACTGTTGTTGGAAGTGCCCAGGTCCAGGCTAAAAATCAGGGGGGACAGAGCCTTCGCAGTGGCAGCCCCCAGACTCTGGAACTCCCTCCCCCTACACATCCGGTCAGCCCAGTCTTTAAATATTTTTAAACCCCAGTTAAAGACCCACCTTTTCTCCCTTGCCTTCGATTAGTGTCTTTTATTTTTGTCTAACTCAGTCGTTGTCTTTTAACCCTTTTCTTTTCTTTCTTTTTCTTTTTAAGTGCATTACACAAGCACTTTCTGTAAAGCACTTTGGTTGCGGCTCAGCCGCTTGTATATGTGCTATATAAATGAAATTTGATTGATTGATTGAAATCCGATCTCTGTCCCCAGCACATTTAAAACCAAACTGCCCATGCATTTAGATCTAATTGGGAACATTTCGGAACATTGAGACGTCGGCATAATGAGGCGTTGGAATTACAAATGGGGCCGGGGACAACGTCATCTAGCTGTCTTATTACATACGTAACACATAGCTAATGATGCTGCTCGCTAGAGAAGCAACAACAACTCATGAAATCTGAGAGACATTATCAAAAGCTTCATAACTTACCTGTGTTTTCGATCGTATCACGCCACTTATTTGCTGTTGTTGATGTTTTTGATTCCGTGGTCATGTAAAAAAGCCGGTTGATGACCAATACAATCGAGCGACAAGTCAACGTCACCAAGCCGCACGTGCGGGGACGAATCAAATCCTGGATCTATCCCATTGGCTAGCTAGCCCGAACAGCCATATTCCCATTGGCTGTAAGCGCTGTAGATGGAATCGGATTGAGTTATTTAGGGTGTGCGGCGCGCAGTGTTTGCAGAGCGATTAATTGGGGGGGACACTTTGGGCATATCTGAACATTGGAGGGGGACTTGTACCCCCCCAATGTATATGGCCGCTACGCCTATGACACACACACACACACACACACACACACACACACACACACACACACACACACACACACACACACACACACACACACACACACACACACACACACACACACACACACACACACACACAGACAAACACACACTTTGTGTCATTTGGTCCTGGTGACAGCATTTATAAATGTTGATTGCGAACCCAATGCGTTGATTTTAACAGTCTAACTCCCTCACTTCCTTTTTCCATCAGATTTGTGTTGGCAGCAGCCATTGGTCCATTGAGCTTCCAGTTCCGCCCTTAAAACAATCCACCCAATCTAAGCTCAAACGGCCCGTGGTCGGCCTGTTAACATCCATTGGGTCTTCATCCAGGTTCTGTCCTGTAGAAAAAAAGGGTCACAAGAGAGCATGGATATGGAGTAGTATTTGTGGTTTGAGACTTGAGGCTTTACACATCAAAGACTATTATGTTTCAATGTCTTTGGTGGGACTGTATAATGCCAATATAATCGGAATTCATAACATAATTTGTTGTAACCCAAAAAAGAAAGAACACAGCACATGCTTAACCTTCTGTATAATCCCCTTTTAGGATGTGATAAAACAAGAGCCAGCAACACGCTTCTTCATCGCTGTCCTCTTTTGGATCTCGTACACATCCATGCATTGGGAGTAAGAATGATCAACTGCCTGGACTGCATCCATCAAATTCCAGCCTTTATTACTTTGTCCTGGTGAACTTCTGTTTGTATTTGACCACTCATTGATTTGTTCCTTGCCTGTTCTAATATTTGACTGGTAGTAGGCCGGGCAACAGCCAGCATAAACCGGTATTTAAAATCAATATGGGATCAAATATGGGTTATTAGTTTATATCCCCTTTAAAACGCATTAAATACATTGTTCTCACGTTTTTTCTCAATCGTTTAAGAACGTTTTCTGATAGCTCAATTTTTTAATAATTTTGTTAAAACTACATGAATTCTTCTCAAAACTGTTTTTTTTTCCACCAAACAGTAAACAAAGCTATCTAATGAATATCTGAGAGCATCAATTAAACACTGGTGTGATCAATTCAAAACACTTCCATCAAAATGCTATTTACATATTTTTTGCCTTTATGAGGCCATGTTACATATTCCAATATATAAAATTGTTTAGCTTTCTTTTTTAAAGAAGGCAATTAGGTGGTAACATATAGTATTAAAAGTGTTGCCATATTGTAATACATTGTGAATATATCATATAAATATTGCATTGACACAATCGTATCAGAATAGGATACAATCCATATTTGTCTATCCAATGAGCTCCAATGGGCTAGACTCACAATCCCAGCATCCCAGAGTCATACTATACACCTATAGTTGATGCTGCAACATTGTTCTGATACACCAATACACCAATGTTGCACATTTTGGTAAATTACAGTACAGTACTGTTATTGCACTGATACGAAAAACACTAGAGTTAACAAAGCAAATATATATTTTTTACTGTAATACAGTAAAATGTTCAGCCAAACTGACTGCATAAAAAGCTTTCCGTAGGCCAACAGAAAATAAAAATAAGAATATAAATGAGTGAAACAGATCTACTGTACATGTAAATCAGTATGTATCCCACCTCCAATCCTGATCAGGCCAGAGGACCATATCTACAACACAGTAGAGCTCACCGAGTCCTCTTTTATGCTCTGACCCATGATTGAAGTGTTTTGGCAGTTGAGTTTGAACAGGTGAGAAGTGAATTAGACTTATTGGTAATCAGTTGTTGCGTTTTGAAGGCCAGTTGGATCCAGATGAACCAGGTGTGCTAAATGATGAAATTTGTGCTTAGATTTTAGCAAAAATGTGGAGTCTTGTAGTTGATACATGAGCTTCAAGTTTTCAGAATTGTGTGCATAGTTCCATTTTTTGTGTCTATACAATCAAATTATTTTTTTAACAAAAACCTATTTCTAAAAATGTGCCCTATAATAGAAATACATTGATGCCCCTGAAACAAATGCAACTGTCATGTTCTGTCTTTTCTGTCTATTTTGGTGTTTACTGTTCCTTCTCCCCTCGACACCAGATGACCCTATATTTCCCTCACCTCACAGCTCCAGCCTGCAGTCCCCTCATTTTTACATGTGCGTCCCTGTCACTATCGTCCCACCTGCAACTCATTCCCGATCACTCTCTCCACATTCATACTAGTTCACCTCCTTTGTTGTTTTTTTTCATTTCCGGTCTTCCTCGAGGTTCCCCAATTGTAGTATTTTTGTTCTGCCTGTTCACAGAACAGATATGTTGTTGTTTTATTAAAGACTCTTTAGTTAGAGTCGGCTGTGTTAGGATCTATCCATCGTTGTTGCTGCTGCCCCGCAAACACACCACCCTGACATCACGTTAATAACCTGGCATTAGAATGCATCTCCATTGCCCAGATTGATATTGGATATGGAGATAATACTATGCATTATCAGAGTTTCACAATAGATTGTGAACGTTTTTTGTGAAACTTTTATTTTTAGGCAGCAAAATTAAGAAAAAGGTTTTGAACATCCGATGGTGGCAGGCTTAGCGAACAGCTGGTGCAATATTTACTAGAAAAGCATCCAGAGCCTGTGTACCCTTATAACCAACTCTCGCTTACGGCTGCCACATCCATGATCTCACTGGTGACTGAATAAATTGGCAAACAATGAGTCATCCACCGTTTGATAAAAAGGCACTGTAATGTTTGAGCACATTTGGTGAATATACGTAAAGTTAAATGCATTGGTATGTATATTTTGCACATTGTATCACAAAGCACCAACATTTAGTCACTAAAAGGCATTATATTTTCTTGAAGGGGTTCCGCTCAACTACCTCAGCTGGACGTCTGGTACCAGTGCCACCATCGCTAAGAGCTAGCAAAGGTCATTCAGCAGAGTCACAACTTTTCTCGGTTTTGGGACCTCAGTGGTGGAACGAGCTCCCTGCCGTTCTCAGGACCGCAGAGTCGCTCACTATCTTCCGAAAAAGACTCAAGACTCACCTGTTCAGAGTCCACCTTGACTCTGCATATCCACCCTCCCCCCCCCTGGCCACCATTGTACAAGTATTGTATTGTGTTGTATTGTATTGTATTATAGTACTTAACTGTGTAGCAACTGCAGTAGCTGGTATCATTGCTGTAACACAGGGAATTGGTTAGCCTAGGGATTGTTGTACTTGCACTTGGTTCTATGAACATCCTGTCTGTATCGACAGCGATATATCGTTGCACTTCTTATGACAAATGTACTTTGTAAGTTGTTTGTAAGTCGCTTTGGATAAAAGCGTCCCCTACTGGGTTTGACAGATCCCATTACAAAATGCGTCTTGGGTGCATTAACACCTGGATTTTAATGCATTTGAGGAATATGCCTGGTGTGAAGGGGTCCATGTCTACTGCTATCGGGGTCATTAAAAATTTGTAGCACATTCTAAATCGGACACTCCACAGGGAGTACAATATGTGTTATTTTAGACTTTTATTGAACCATTTACAATTCCAGCTCATTATTGTGTCTGCTTTTATGTTCTCTGTGGATTTCTTTAACTATGGGGCTGTGTGGTGAAATAATGGATTTTATGTCTGTGTATACGTGAGTATGTGTCTATGTGTTTGTGAGTGGTTGTATGTGTGTGTGTGTGTGTGTGTGGGGGGGGGGGGGATGTGAGAGCATATGTGTGTCTGCGTGTGTCTGTATGTGTGTGAGTGCGGCCCAGACATTCCAGTGGGAGCATGCAACAATCTGTCAAATGAGAGAAAGCTGAAAAAACCTGGAGTTAAGTCATCTGTAACTGATCCCAGTAATGAATGTGTGGAAACACAATTTGTGACGAGAGACAGACAGCTATGGCTGCTGGCACATTTTTATTAAATCTAAGTTTTTGGGCACGTGGGTTTGTGTGTGTGTGAAAAGTTTTTTGGCAGAAAGGGAATGAGATCCACATATGTAGCTGGGCGAGTGGAGAATGGCTAACCACGGAAGTTACCCTGCCAAGGAAACCACAGGGCCAGGAGTCGCTGCAGGCCAAAAGGGAAAAATGGGAGAGAGCAAATCCAGAGGGAAAGAGACTCTGAAGTGGTATGAGCAGCGAAAAGCTGTAACACTGAAATAGAAAGAATAAAAGGCTAATATTCTTATTTTTTGTCACAATTCAAAGCAAAAGTGTAGCCCTCTGTAAAAGTGTTTGGGATGACGCCATCGCTTGTCATGTGACATAGCCCATGGCATGTGCTCCCACCACTGCAAGGGCTAAAAGGTGCCAGAGTGCAACTATCACTGCTCCAATGCTACATGCATGCATTGATTCCCCTGCCCGGCAACCCACCCAACTCTGACTATTTCCCTATTTGCTTATTTAGTAGTTTACTATTTAGTATTTTACTTCATATTTCAGCCGACGCTCCATCTGCCAAAATATTTCTCAGATTGCTTTGTTTGTTTATGATATAATAACACATTAATATTTTTCTTATTTATAGATTAGGCAATGAGTTATACAAGGAAACACGCTTGGATTGTTTGGCTGAAAATAAGATAGGATATAACTATTTTTAATAATGATAATGGCAACAATCAGTGACGTCACTAGGGCTAAAGCCCTGAATATTATTTAATTAGCCCCGAATCTAATTTGTAAAATGGGAAAAAAATGATAAAAATAATATATCTTCTATTTTTTTTTCAATATTTATTGGTATATATACTGGTAACTATGGAATGCATTATTTCAATTCAGTTTAGAAGTGATGAAATTATTCTACTCAGTAATGCTAGTTAGTTATTTAAAAAGCAACATAGGGATTCCAGGGACATTCCAGGGATTCCATTATTATTACCATTTTTTTTTGCACTTCATTCTGTTTTGGGGATTTCCTCCAAGTGCAAATATGATTACATGAGTTACTGAAAGCAGTGTTCTGAAATGGGATCGATTGAGAAGAAAATATTTAAAATATTTGCAGGTGGCCTGTATTCATCGCCTTCACATGTTTTGCAAAGCTTTACATGTCTTTAAGATATTGATGTGGATGGTTCGAACATTCTCATTTATTCTTGTGTTTTACATTTCTCACAGTGCAAAAATTTTTTTGAATGAGTTTCTGAAAGTGTTGTTTTAAGATGGGACATATGTAATTATAATTTGTAAGCCCATGTAGCAAATATAACAAAAAAACACTTAAAATGTTGATGCATGATTGTGGACTATATGGAAATAATACAATTCCAGGTCTTCTGGAAATGTTTTTGGTCGCTGTGTCGTAATTCAGCTTAATATTTAATATATTGTTGCTTAAGGCACACTCATAGACGAGAAAATGTCAAACTGGCACTGCATGTTGAAAAGGTTGCTGACCCCTCTTCTAGATAGTCCTTCTGGCAAGAGAATAAACAGTTTAAAAACCTAGCCAGACTGTTTACAACCTAGAGTGAATTAACCTATATATATATAATATATATATATATAATATATATATATATATATATATATATATAATATATATATATAATATATATATATATATATAACATATATACAGTATATATATATACAGTATATATACTGTATATATATATATATATTAAATCCTAAATTAAGATAGCCTCTTCTGCGAGCGCCAACAGGACAGCATCAGGCCGCAGAGATGAATGTTTAGCTGTCATAGTGACTGATAGTGACAGTGACACACACACACACACTGGCCTGATTTGCCACAGCACTGCCTCAAAGCATTTGACAAGGTGAGCGGGGCTAGAGGGGTACCGAATGGAAGGCGCTGGTATTTGCACACCACACCCATAGGGGCAAAGCGTGTAAATTCCCTGTCAGCCTTAAGGATAGAAACTTTGTTCCCGTGCATCGACTCCGGCCAGCAACGGGTTAGGGAGGGATCCCATAATATGGGTTGTGCGTGTTGACTGTGAAGAAGGAAGTGGTTATTACTCTGCATCTTGTCTGGTTTCTTTTACCAAAGCCAGCTGGGGAAGAATCTTTTGATCACTGGCAAAAACAGGCCCACCTTATGTTGGAAGTGATTGTGTCTGCTACGCCAAGAAGAAATGATGACAGATCATGGAATGCATAAAGCGATATGTATGTAATCAAGTAAATATGAATTAACAACCCCAACATTAGCCCAAAGAAATGCCTAGAAGCATTAGAGAGTGCATTTGGTAGAACAGGAGATTACCTTTATTTTTCATTTTGGTTATTGTCATATGGTCATCAACAGAATTTCAACAATAAGCATCTTAACATCACATTTGCGCTTTAGATTTTCTGTGCAGGTCAGAACAGTTCCCTACCAGAGTAGTGCAGAGAGGTGGTCTGTTGAATTTCGATGGGGCTTAAGTTCAGCAGCAACTCTATGGTACCTGCAATAGGCCTTATGTTTTTTCAAGAGCTGCTGAAGATGATGGGGATCCAGACATTAAGCACAACCCATTCACCCTCAATGCGACCCTCACCCAGAATGCTTTCTTCACCCTCTCTTGTGCATGTTGGGAACCATGAACCATGGTTGAAGAATTTTTTTCTCCATTTCATGGAGGAAAAAATGGGGTCAACATGTTGGCTACATGGTTCAGGCATACAACAGCACTAGGTGTGATGCCACAGGGCATTATCCCTTAATTTTAATGTTTGGCAGAGAGGCTTCCTGTGGATGTTTGTTAAGGAACTCTTCAGATGGCTTTAAAGAACAAATTATTCTCAGTATGTGGATAAATTAAAGGAAGACCTGACCACGTGTTGAACCTTTAACAATCTTGAGTCACATCTAGCCCAGAAACGACACAACGCTACCAAAATAAGAAATCTATTCTATAAAAAAGATGACTCATAAATAAAAGCCTTCAGGGAGTGGTTACCTTATTAATAAATATTTGTAATACAACTAAGAGTAATTTACAATGATGACAGAGTAGGCAGCCATAGGCCAGAGATTGGAGATAGGGGGAGAGCAGCTGAAGCACATTCCTGTAAGTAGATAGGAATGTAGATGAATTACACAACATTTTTAAAGAACAACCTGAGAATGAAAAATAAAGGATCTCCGGTTTGGCTCAAAACTTGGTCCGAAACCAGGTTTTGCGTTACAATTAAAATCTTGGGGTTACTTATTTTAAAATAACCCATAATACAGAATATAGATTTGGACAAAAAACTGATGGAGATGTCATCAGGGAGGAGAACAGTGTCAAGGTTATACGCGTTGTTGACCACTGCATCCTTTGGCAGCCTATCCTCCGTCCAACACAAATGGGAGCAGGACTTGGGGTACCCCCGAGTAATGCACAGTGGGATGCTGTTACCAACAACACAACAGCCTTATCCAAATGTGTGAGATATAAAATGATTCAAATACAATTTTTGCACAGGGCTTATATAACACCACGCAGATTAAAGAAAATGGAAAAGTCCCTCTCCTATCTGTGTTACCATGGTTGCTTAGAGGCAGGAACATTGATCCACCTAATGTGGCAATGCCCCTCAGTAATGAGTTTTTGAAAAGATGTGATCTATATTTTCTTCTTTTCTGAAAGTTAAAATACTACTACACTAATTTGCCTTTTAGGCAGAAGAATTGAAAATATTGAGTTAACTCTTCAGAGCTTTAGCCTTTTTGTCAGTGAAACTAATTATTATGATGAATTGAAAAATATATAAACCAAATTGCTTCAACATTGACAATTGGTCAAAGGACTTTATGGATCTACTGTCATTGGAACGGGCAATATCAGTCCTCAATGAGGTTGACCGTGGGGATGAAGGACCCTGGATAAGACTGTATTTGAGAAACTGGGCATTTAAATTAATTGATTGAATATTATGGATCTGCACTCCCCCTCCATGTTCCGTGAGTCTGTTATCTTGTTATGTATGTAAATGAGGTTTGAGATTGTTTAGTTTCTTTGTTTAAGAAAATAATAAAAATATAAAATAAATAAAAAAATAAACTTGATCCGAAACCCAGAGAAGACACCCTCAATCGCTCCCTATCACATCTGAAAACAACAACTTAAACCCCTTTTGAACCCTCATAGAGGCGAAGATAAAAGGAGGCCTATGACAAATTATGGATCATAAACTACCAAAGAGGAAGAGGATAGCATGCTTGCCTGGTTGAGGACCCATTGAAGAGATGATGCAGAATTTGCTAACAGAAGCAACAGTGACACAGTTTTCTCTGAACTTAGGTCTGCCAAATAGGCATACCTAAAAAGTCAGCTAAATCTCTTGTTAGGGTCACATTTCAGGGGGATGTGCGTGTGTTTGTGTGTGTGAGTGTGGGTGTGTAGAGTGAGTTTGTCTTCCAAAATTCACTCACGGAAATAATCTTGAGTTCATGAAACTTTCATTAGTTAAACTTTAACTTAATAATCCATTATTCCCCCGGCCTGGAAAGCAAATACAGTAGTCTCAAAGAGTCACACTGCGATGTTTTATACAGTCCCGTTTTAGCTGACTGAAATACACCCTACTATGACTCACTATGACAATTGCACTGTATCTCATACTATCTCTCCCTCTGCATTTTTACATGATTGGAAGGAATATGTCTTTCTTCTGAAACCTTGGGAATCTTGTGTGAATCTCAATGGAGCATAAAGCATACATATGTAGACTTTCTCTTCCCTCCCACCTCCTTTCTATTAAGCTCTCTTCCTGCCCAAGAGAAACAGGCTTCCTTAATTGCCTGTTCTCCTAAATACTCAAGACCTATTTACCTGTTGATAAATTGGTACCATAAATACCAGAGCCACCATTGGGAATCACCAGTCTATCACCTACATGCTCCTTATTGACTTGTATCTTAGTTAACTGTCTAACCTACCTGCTCCTTAATAATCTCTATCTGAATTCAGATGTGGTCTGGCAAATTAAACGGTTTTGACAAGGGTATAACAAGGAGGGCAACATAATTTAAATGAGGAGATACACAACAACTTGAATAAGGTGGGAAGAATGGAAGGAGATATCTAACTCAAATCTTTTTTTTTATGATTGAACAAATTATTACACAGACTACATACAGTTTGAATTAACACCACACACCACATTTGTTATCCCAACTCACGCATTGGTTTGTGTTGGTATGTGTTGGTATTTGGAGGCCAAATGCTCACAGTGCACATGTGGGGAAGAAAAACAAAGTAAAAAGTGATTGTGGAAAGAGTCTCACTCACTTCATAACTTTCCTTTGTCCAACCACCAGTCTTGGAATTTAGTTATTCCTGTCATACTAGGAGAGACTCACTTTAGTAGTGCATCTCTTTCTCTCTTTCTCAGAAGCCCAGTGAGGATAAGAGGAGGCTATAATTAATGTGTATTCTTGTAATGCTGAGGGAGACGGAATCAAATTAGAGCGCCCCCCATTTTCTCTGACAGATTTGAAAAGTGTGACCTTTTCTATGGGTGGTTGGTAAAGCGTGTCTTCAGATTACCTTCTAGGGACAGATCGCGTAACTTCCGGTTGGGCTAGAACACCAAATGATAATCTTGTCAGTCATTTAGGCCGTCTTTCATAAAAATCCTGCAACACTCTATTCATTCCCAAGTGTGCTGGACCCCTACGTCAGCTACCAATTACATCACTGTCTGTTGGGCTAGGCCCTGGGAATCCAAACTTCTACTTTATTAAGTTAAATGCCCTTATACATAGGCCCCCCATACGTGATGTATTTTCCATGCAGCTTGGTGATGACAGCTCAGTGATGGATCATATCACTTCCTGTCGTGCGAGAGCCACCAAATTGATAATCTTAAATGATCCTGAGGTCATCTTTCATATAAAATAGACCATCACTGTTATCAGACCAGACGTTATTCTCCAGGGGGAAAAGCAATCCTTTTCCATATCCATAAGGGTGGGTGCTTGCAGACAGTAGGGGACCACGCATACAATTTAAAAATATGACGGGGGTCACCCCACAGTATTGAGGCCTAGGGGAACATACAAACACTAGAGAAACACACACAGCACACACACGAACACGCTCAGAATGAGAGAAAGACGTGTTTGTTTTGGCCTAGTTTATACATAAAGACTAGCTAACTAATTGTTCATCCAAAAGTGATTGCATAGTATTTATTTAAAAAACTTAGACCAAAATATTATAGTGTTTAATCTGAAAAATAAGACAATAAACCTTTGAATTGAAGAGCATACCAGACTGTATCCTTCTGCTCACACACCTTGGATGATGGTTGTAGGAGCCATTTGAGACCTTTTTTGAGCATTCAGTTTGATATTTTAGTTTGTGTGACAAAATTATTATTAGTGATCTTATTTGTATTAATTGTCCCAAATTAGGAAATTGTAATTTGTTTCTGAGTGTGTGCCCCCTATAGGTCAGGCACTAGTTGACTATAGCATAAAGGTGTGCCAGGCCAAAGAGAGTGGAGAGTTCCGGCCTGCGAATACCATTATTGACCGTGAGCAGAACGTGAGCAGAACGTGAGCAGAACGTGAACCTGTCGTGAACCTGACGGGACCGTGGCGAGGAAACACAACTGAGCTGAACCAACAAACAAAGAAACAAAGACAAAACTTCAATGCCTTAATTTACATCTGATGTTACAAATAAACAAAAAGTCAAGTTCATTATAGCCACGTCTCATGGACTCTATTTTCACGCGTTCAACAAGGCAAACACCGGAACTCACAAGAAGTGGTAAAACAATTAACAAGTTTTAGCCATTACAATGGTTGATATGTTTTTTTTCGCCACCACCCCTCCTCTTCGGAGGGCTCCTTTATATTTAATGAAGCAATATATATACACATATACATAGCATAATACACATACACAATGGGCCCTATCTTGCATCTGGCGCAATTGACTTTCTCACTGGCGCATGTGTCGTTGCTAGTTTGCAACTGGCGCAGAGCGTTCTTTTCCCTCCAGCGCCATGCATCGGTAAATTAGGGAATGATCTTGCGCCCCAAGGGGTGGTTCGGCAAAAGGAGGAGGCGTGTTCTGGCGCAAACGTTCCCTGGTGCTATTTTGCAGTTTCAGAAACTACTTGCGCCACAGACCAGGAAATACCTGGTTTAAAGTCAGTGGTGCGTTGTTCAGATGCTTTTTAAGGGCGCATGCATAATGCTGCTTGTGCATCTCGCGCATAGACTTTGCTTCTCTCATCTACCTAGCCACACCTTCTTGGTAAATTATTTGGGAAAGAACAGCTGACACAGCTGTAATAAGTTGTTCTTTTAAATCAATGCATCTGCAAACACCGTACAGCAAACACATATTTTCTTGACACAGACATCGTGTAGATGCCCATCACTTTTACAATTGATGAATATTTGATCGTAAGAAAACATTGTTTTACCGTTAGTGCTAAGTGTTAAAAAGAATGAATGAGTGCGGGCGGGCGCGCGTGTGTGTGTAAAATAATTAATGAATGCGGGTCGCGCGTGTGAGCGTCCATCTGTTTAAACACACGCAAACTAAACACGTAATGCATAATACAGTCCATGGCAATGTACTGTATATTAACGGGCGGACACATGCATATTAGGAACACAAGTCATTAACGATAATGCATACAATACTGATAAGAAACAATGTTTATAGTGTATTGCGTATATCATTAAATAGAACCACAGTTACCGTATATCATATGTTATATCATATACATTTTCTTTGCTGAAATTTATTTGAAGCCTCAGTATTTCTGAAGTTGTGGAAGAAAACTTTATTCCATGTGAGAATTAGGCCATATTATTTGGCGATAAACTGTTTGACATCTGTGTCATCGGAGACTGCAGACGCACTGTCAAAATATCCACTCATCAGATTCAAATGCCCTCATGGCTCTTAAAGGGGATGGGAGCTGGCCCTCTCATTGGTTAATTGAAAGTTACGCCCAAACCACAGCTATAGGTGATTTTTTAGACATCAGAACTGACAAAACTGGACTAGACAAGACAATTGACAAACACACTGGGGATGGTATTAAAGATTGGGTGGAGTGATCTGTGGTTCACATTAAAAGGTCACGGTTATGGTGTAGAAACGGGTTGGTCATGTTATGCGTGAGTGTGGAAGTTGTGTGCCTATGTGTATGTGTAAAGTGGTAGTTGCAGGGGCAAAAAAAAAAGGAAGAGGAAGAGAAAAAAAAAATAAAAGAGCAAATATAGATAAATAAGCTTGACATAATTGTAATTATGTTTTTGTTGAATTTATAAATGTTAAAAATGAGGACCAGGTGTCTTCAAAGGTTGATATTTGCTTCTTTCTGTGTGCATTGTATTTTTTCATTGAGATGTATTCTGAGATTAGATTTGTCCAGTTATTGATGTCGCAAGAATTCTTTGATTTCCAGTTTTGGAGGACTACTTTTTTAACGACAACTAGGGAGATAAGCAACAGATTCCTATGTTTCTGCTGGATGTGGATTTTGGAAATGTCACCAAGGAGACATAATGTAGGGGATGAGGGGGTTCTGTAGCTCAGGTTGGTGGATAGAGTCTCATCGATTGTGATCCAGAAAGAGTGAACCGGTTGACAGAGCCATATGGCGTGCACATAGGCGTCTGTGCTACCTAAAGTGCATTGTGAATGTGTTGGCTAGGCCCATTTTGAACATCTTACTTTGAGTGAGGTGAGCTCTGTGAATGAATTCATATTGTATAAGCTGCAGGTTTGTGTTATCGGTCATGGTAAATGTATTTCCACAGATTTGTTTCCAGTAATCAGGATTTGGCGAGAAGGCCAGATCAGTTTCCCACTTGGCTGTTGGAAGTGTTATTTTAGTACTTAAGTGGGCAATCATTGTATATAGCCGGGAGGTAAATTTTTTGATGTAATTGATTTTCATAAGTTCTTCAATAAGCTGATAGGGTTGCAGGGGTACGTCTAGAATGTTGGCTTGTTCTGCAGTTAATTTTGGTAATGTCAAACTGTTTAAGAAGGTGTTGATTGTGTAGGTTGGTGAGTGGGGGAGTAGAGGTTGCTGTAGAAATTCTGAAATATATTATTTTTATCCTGTGGATTTCGATTAATGTTTCCTGTGGGGTCCAAGATGGCTGAGATGATTGATTTCTCTTTCTTATGTTGGAGTAGATTTTCTAAATATTTACTGTTTGTTTTATTACTGTATTCAAAACCATTATATTTCAGTTGCTGAATTTGAAATTGTGTTTTTTTCTGTATGATATCATATTTTTTTTTGAGTTCCTTTAATTCCTTCTGTTTTGATTCACTGAGATGGCAGGATATTTCCTTTGTTTTGATTTTGATTTTTTTTTCGAATGTATTCTGTATTTTTCCTGTATGATGAGTACGATATGATTTTTTCCTGACTACAGCCTTCCCAGTTTCCCACAGCAGTGAAGGTGAGGTGATTAGAGATTCGTTCATCGCCAAAAAGAATGCCCACTCTTGCCTTATAAGGGTTGTTAAGTTAGGTTCTTCTTACAGTGAGGTATTAAAGTGCCAAGAAGCTGAAGTTTTAGGTGTTTATAGACAGAAAGACAGGGGCGTGACCATTGATTACAATTGGGTGGATTGTGTTATCTTATATCTTGGTTATTAGCGAGTTGCTGATGATAAATCGGTCAATTCTAGATGAACATTGGAGGACTGTTGAAAAATATGAATATTCCCTAAAAAAGAAGGGTTCCTCATTCTCCAACTGTCGCTAACGCCATAGTCCTCCATGTATTGCTTTATTATATCAGTAGAGTGCCAGTTTCTTAAGTTGCCAGAGGTGCTTGAGCGTTCAATTATGGAATTGATGACAGTATTGAGGACTCCTGCTATGATAAGGTTGGTTGAATTTGCTAATATGGAGAAGAGATTATGAAAAAAAGATTGACCATCACTGTTAGGGCCATTAATGTTTGCCAGTGTAAATGTTATATGATTCAGAGTTGAATTAATGATGATGAATCTTCCATTTGGGTCCGTGATAGACCAACCAAATGCAATGACATTGACTTTCTGTCAAAAATTCACCATTCTCATAGCTACAAGGATACTTTCTAGAAGAGCATACTAGACAGTATCCTTCTGCTCACAGACCTTGGATGATGGTTGATAAATGAGATAGTTGAAATAGATTCCCCATTCCATCTTTATAATAAAATAACTATTATGAACTCAGTAACAGAACTAGTGGAGTTCCCGCTAAGAAGGGGGAAGGACCTCTCACACATCAGGGGTGCTTGTGGGAAGGTGCTGTTGGGTGCTGGTGTATGACTATGAATAAGTGAATGATTCTGATTTGAGGCTACAGGTTTGACGGCTTTTTTGTTGGATGTGAATATAAAATGAATAAAATGTATACATTCGTCGTTTGTATAAATTAGCTTTGTGTTGTGCTTTCACAAATAGGTTTTCAGCTGTCTCTTTTCTCTGGACAGTGGAACCAAATTTACGCTAAAAACTAAACAATTTACGGCAGTTCCTATGTTACATTGCGCACATTACGTTGTTATGGCAATGGGTTTACTGTTTGATTTGGATTCAAGCATCTTTCAGTTTGTTAATTACCAAAGTAATTACACTATTACAATTACACTAACGCTTTTAAGGTGATGAATCTGGGTTTGTGTAAGTTCAACTTTACAATAGAACTCATAATCATTTTAAAAAATACAGCTCATTGTTTTCACATGTTTGAAATACGTGGTGATTATTAAAATCTATATTTTTAAGTTATTTCATAACCAGGAAAATACACCTGTACCCACAATTACATTGGGAGATAAAACTTTGGAGGTTCAACGTATCAGGGGTTTTGCAGAAACACAAACATATTCCTACTCTGGTGGCTGGATTGTTACCTGCAGTCGGGTGACCGCAGTCGTCCTTCAACTGTGAAATACTGTTTCGGCTTCGTTGGTCATTGCGGAATCAGGCTCAAATACCTCTTCATAATTGAAATTAGAATGAACACTGGGGGTGCTTCGCTTAAGAATCGGCAGAGTCCCCATCCCTGACTGTTTTTTACCTTACAACTGGCAGGGATGTGGGAAAGTGTTAAAGGAAGTGCCAAAAGGCCAAAAAAAGCACTGACCTTAGAGAGGGGTAAAGAATGTACATGTTTCCGCGGCAGATCAAGGAGAGATATCAAATTAGAGTGAGAGGTATTAGGGCTGTGATGAGTTATGAACTCCACTGTCTGCCTCGGAGGGAGCCATCCAAACGGCCCCCCAGCCCAACCGCACCCCAAGTGCTCCCCAATTCAACTGCACCCTCTCCTGTGGGCATGAAAGGTACGTTGTGTGTGTGTGTGTGTGTGTGTGTGTGTGTTTGTTGTGTGTGTGTGTGTGTGGTGTGTGGTGTGTGTGTGGTGTGTGTGTGTGGTGTGTGTGTGTGTGTGTGTGTGTGTGTGTGTTTGTGTGTTGTTTTGTTTTTGGGTGTGTTGTGTTTGGGGGCCGGGCGAGAGGGGGGGTCAGAGGGCCTGGATTAGCACATGCTACGTTCACCCCTGTCAGGACGACTACCACCGGGGCTCAGTTTACCGTCTCTGTTGAGCCTAACAAGCAGGCGTTTTTGTGCCCCGCACCCCCCCCACACAAAATAAACAAACAACACACAAGCTTGTATTACCTTCGTTGTCCATTAACCGACGCAGAGGACGCACACTGACACGGGATATTGGACTAAAAACAGCCCTTCTCAAACGGACTTTCTGCTGGGGGATGGGGAAGGGGCTTACAGATATCTTCTGAGTGTCTTAAGGAAGTCTCTATGTAAACTATGTTCTAGATGATGACACCATCTGAAATTAGACTTTGGGGAACCCCCATGGTCCGGGACTGGGGCTCTTATTGTTTGCCAATCAGCCACAGTTTTAAAAGGTAATTGCCACAGTAATAAAAAGTAATGGAGCAAAATCCGTTCCCACTGAAGGCACGATGGCAATTGGGCCCGGGCGCGACAGGCAGTGTTCTCCTCAGTAGGTGTACTAAGAGTCTCGGGGAACTGGCTTGTAGAAAACAGCTGAC
>OLKM01000444.1:0-7500 GCA_900291075.1 Melanogrammus aeglefinus
CTCTAACAATTCAGTGAATTTGTGGATGAGTGTAAGGTGCTCACATATTATGAGATAATCTGGTTCAATATAATAGTGGGGCTTTGGCCTTGCTTGTTTTGCCAACAACCGATCACCATGACTAAAATGGCAATTTATATTATTTCCATCTTCTGCTGCCCTTATCAGTCGACAGTTGAGTTTTATTGACTCAAATGCTCCCTCCGTTTAGCATGGGTGAAAAAAACAACATGCACCGGGTCCTCTTGTCTTGCCTCGGAACTACCTACAGACCGCGCCGTCTTCCCGCCCAAGGGGGGTAACGTCGATATGTCGACGAGGCTACCTGACATTCTTTAACAAACGTCACATTCGTACAAATTCGCGCGAGTCGCAAACCTGTCTTGTGAATTAATTTTCTTGTGGCCACAACACCTAACAAAATCCTATAGCTAACACACTGAACAAAATGTAATGTATTCTGATTACATGATCCTAATTATAATTGGCGCTCATCAAATGCTGCTCACTAGGACAAAAATGGTGCCCGTCTGTGAATTACACTTCCTTTCTCACGTTTGTTTTTTTCTTTAGCTCCATTTTGTGACATTTTCTTTCTTTGTGACATTCTTTAATTCTTTTTTCTGCTCCTTAATTCTTTCTTCTGTTCTTTCGTTCTTTCGTTCTTTCGTTCTTTCGTTTGTTCGTTCGTTCGTTCTTTCTTTCTTTCTTTCTTTCTTTCTTTCTTTCTTTCTTTCTTTCTTTCTTTCTTTCTTTCGTTCTTTCGTTCTTTCGTTCTTTCGTTCGTTCGCCCTTTTTTTTTTGTTTTTTTTATTCGTGTTTTTTTATTCGGTTTCGTTCGTCGTTCTTCTTCTTTCTTTCTTTCTTTCTTTCTTTTTCTTTCTGTCTTTCTTCTTTCTTTTCTTTCTTTCTCGCAGGCCTTCCTTCTTTTCTATCTGCTGTTGTGAAGTGGTCAGCCTCTAGGCTGCATCCTGTGATGTGCACAATAGTGATGCCACTCTTTTAAAGTGACAGGCCACACTGTTGTGAATTTAGTGGACATTGGGACTGCTTTCATTCACTGCTGAGATGGTTCTCTTAGACACCCCCAACTTGGCGAGAAAAAGATGATACATGAACCGTTTGTGGTGTACGTACGTGCTGTGTGGCTTGTGTGTGTGAGAGAGATGAGTGTGTCGTGTGATGTTTTCCAAATCGTGTCGGCAATCCAGTGTATGTGTTGCTTGTGCGTGTTTTTTGTCATGATATCAACAGTTCTCATTTGCCATCTCATCTTGTTCAGCCATGTTGTCCCTAATGCCTGAAATTCAGGGGAATGGATGAGGGACAGAACAAAGCGATGTTTGAGTGCTGGCGATGGGTGGACACTATACAAGTAACTCCTGCATAATCCTCTTGGTGGGTAGCAGTAACTGAAGAAGTCAGGTATATTTAAATACAAGCGTGACATTTTTTTCCCCCAACCAAGATAAAACAATCTAACAAAAATATTTGGTTTTTGCTAAGTTATTTGGTTTTTGCTAAGCTATTGAGTTTGCTGAATAGTTTCCTCAGTTTTTACTGAAAGTAACAGATGCAAACACCATCAACAATCAAAGGCTGCATGCCTTGTAGCCTAACTACCCCACAGCTGCTATAATGAGATGGTTAATGAACTAAAATAACACAGAATAAGATCAGATCAATTAAATACGTTAGGACATATTGTGCGCATGCATCGTTGTCATATCACCCCCTGGACATGTTCGAAGAGGACTTTGCATCAGTTGGTGTCTTCCAGCCTAAAGGTTCAGGGTCCCTAATGTCCACAGTCCGCCTGTGGGCATCAATGATGCCTGAGCCCTGCCTGCTCTTTAATCCTGTATCTATAGATATAGATATCAACGTGTTGATGCTTGGTCGGGCTCGTTGAGGAAGAAACATCCAATTGGTTTGGTTCTTCTAATCTAAGAGGTATGAGTTGTCGTCTTCTCCGCATGCGAGCAGATGTATGTGGCCTATTGGGGCATGCCTTACCACATGCTATTCATAAACCAATCCTACAGCCGCTCTCTGATTGCCTGATTATTCTAACGCCTGATCCTTCCTAACCCCCCTCTGTTACACTCTGTTTCCCTTCTCTGCCCGACGTCCCTTGTCTCCATGTCTATCTGTTCTCTCTTTCAGGTTTGTCTCTCTCTCTCTCTCTCTCTCTCTCTCTCTCTCTCTCTCTCTCTCTCTCTCTCTCTCTCTCTCTCTCTCTGTCTCTGGCTCTCTCTCTCGCTCTGGCTCTCTCTCTCTCTCTCTCTCTCTCTCTCTCTCTCTCTCTCTCTCTGGCTCTGGCTCTGGCTCTGGCTCTCTCTCGCTCTCTCTCTCTCTCTCTCTCTCTCTCTGTCTCCGCTCTGGCTCTCTCTCTCTCTCTCTCTGGCTCTGTCTCTGTCTCTGGCTCTCTCTCTCTCTCTCTCTCTCTCTCTCTCTCTCTCTCTCTCTCTCTCTCTCTCTCTCTCTCTCTCTCTCTCTCTCTCTCTCTCTCTCTCTCGCCTCTAAATCCTTACCTAATTTCTTGCCTCTCTTATTCACTCTGCTGCCACCACACACACCACTGGCGAAACACCAACGCGTAACTGCGGATAACCAGCTCGCGCGCACACACACACACACCACAGCACACACACACACACACACACACACACACACACACACACACACACACACACACACACACACACACACACACACACACACACACACACACCTCTGTGTTATATTGACAACCCCCACTGGCTTAATCCAGTGTATGGGAAGTAGTTGCTGCTGACAGACGGGAATTAGGTGGATAACATTAGAGAGGAACCCCCTTGCATACCCCCCACTAGCTAGCTAGTCAATGTCGTAGATCTGTGTTGTGTGTGTGATGATCGTGTGTGTGTGTGTTGTGTGTTGTTGTGTTGTGTGTGTGTGGTAGTGTGGGTGTGCGTGGGTGTGGTCTATGTGTGTGCATGTGGTGTGTTGTGTGTTATGTGATGTGTGCAGATGGTGTGTGTGTGTGTTTAGTATATGCAAGTGTAGCCTTCTGTTGTGTCCATGGTTATTTTTACCCTGCTGGCTTAATCACAATTTGATCCTGGTAGTCAAGGGAGGAAACATCTGTCACGAGCTACACTAAGTGAAGGATTCAATTTGAATCTGTGGTAATGATTTTCTGTAGCTTTCAGGTACTTTTAGCCAATATTTTTACAATGTTGGCCTTATGTTTGGGGACTCATTTGCATAATTCAGAAAGGAGAAAGCTCCAGGGTGCGTGTGCGCTTTGTGTTTTTATCTCAGCGGTTGAACACATAATGTGGTGTGTGGTCTGTTACTTTGTCTGTAACGGGACACTTGATGTTAGACCTCACTTTGACCTAGACCTTTGAGTATTTTCAGTTTCAGTTGCGTGTAGTGTGTTGTGTGTGTTGTGTGTGTGTGTGTGTGTGTGTGTGTTGTGGTTGTGTGTGTGTGTGTGCTGTGTGTGTGTGTGTGTGTGTGTGTGTGCGTTGGTGTGTGCTGTGCGGAAGTCACAGTCGCGTGCGTGCGTGTGCGTGTGTGTGTGTGTGTGTGGGGGGGGGGTTAGGGTAGGAATGTTAATAATATACAGTGACAAATGTATTCAGCCAATGTAGTAAGTTGCCCTTCAGTTACATTCAGTTAGTATTCATAAAAATAATACTTATCCATTATCAGTCGTCACAACAAAGTAAACCATTCCCTTGTAAAGCTTTCAAATAAAACATCCCAAATTCCTCAAACGTCACTGGCCTGTGATTAATCACGTTTTATGTCATAATATCTTAAATAAAATAAATTGCTTTGACCAAGTTTGAAGGCTGGAGCCAAGAGGCTGAAGCCATCTATGATTGAAATGCACTCTTCTACCACCTCAGACCACCACTGCCCCCCAGATGGAGCTCTAAGGGGATTCCCTGCTCAGCAGACCCAACAACTTCTACTTAATTCTCATGTTTTTACCAATTTTACTGTTCTGAAAGAATTCTGTGCAGTGTATATAATTTAGGGTTTGTGGTGCAGACCTCATTCAGCTCTAAATGAATAATCACTTGTCAGCTGCAGAAAAAAACCAGCCGCCACTGTCAACAATCTGTCAGGGTGTATAAAAGCAACATGGATATGGAAACTCTTTCCCTCCCTCGCTCCCACACTCTCTTCCCCCCTTAACGCTCTCTTTTCTCTCTCTCTCTCTCTCTCTCTCTCTCTCTCTCTCTCTCTCTCTCTCTCTCTCTCTCTCTCTCTCTCTCTCTCTCTCTCTCTCTCTCTCTCTCTCTCTCTCTCTCTCTCTCTCTCTCTCTCTCTCTCTCTCTCTCTCTCTCCCGCTCTCTCTCTCTCTCTCTCTCTCTCTCTCTCTCTCTCTCTCTCTCCTCTCTTCTCGTCTCCCTCAGTTAGTCTATCATGTGTGTGTGTTGGAAAAATCCCATTATTTTGAAATCAAAAAGTAAGCATTTACGATGCCGTAAAAACATTCACTTCTGACTGGCTCAGCACTGTTCAACGTTCTACATTATGGATACTATAGTACTATGAGCAATTGAAATAGTTCATTGGTTTAAAGTGTAACAAATGGAAGCTAGATCTAGAAAAGATGGCCACTTAAGGAATCGAACCAGATAGGAGACCTCAATAGAAAGCAATGTTTTAGCCAGATCCATCCTCTCTAATCTGAAGGCTTATACTGTTTACCGACCTAGTGATGGCCAGTTTCATTTTGCTATATGCTTTCTTGATCAGAAAGATAGTTTTTGGCCGGCTGGTATATCGATTGATTGGCAGGCCCACTGATTGGCTTGCCACGGTTGCTAAGCTGACGGAGCAAGGTCAATGACAGATGATTGATTTGTTATATATTTAGCAGCTTAGCTGGTTTCGCTCGCACTCGGCTAATCGTACTTATATGAAACCAGAAACGTTAGCGATTAGCGTTTCACAGACTGGGAAATTACAAAATGCAACGCCTATTTTTAAAGTGAAAAGTTTATTCCCTTATTCACATCTTGGAAATAGTGTTGAAATGGTTATGTAATGCAATGTAATACAATTGAAGTTAAAAAGTTGCTGATCCCTGACATCAGCAATTTCTGTTTTAAAGTTTTCTTTCTCCAACATATTTTATTAATGATGTGTGTCATTTTCCTTGTGGCCCTATATTGATCATGAACATAAATTGGGTATAAAATATTAACGAATAAGTATGTTATCACCATTGAATAGATTCTGGACATTGAAACTGAAAGTACTTTGGCGTTATTACATTTGAATTGGACTTGTTGGACACGGTTGATTTGTGTCCGCGTAGTAAAAGCCCTTCAGAAATAGGTGACCGAAGGGCCAGCGGTGAAGCTAAATATTACACCCAAAACAAAACTAAAATGTAGTCAATTAAAGTAAATGAACCCATCTCCTTCCTCACCCCAACTTCCCCACCGTCGCTGCTCCCATCCTGTTGGTCTTTGGCTTTCTCAACATATATGTTTCTCTCTGTCTCCCTCGCTCTCTCTACTCATCTCTTACCCTCGCGCCCGCTGCTCCAGTTGCTTGCCGTTCAACTAATTAATGAGAAATCCAAGCAGACCATTTCTCATCTCTGATGACCAGTTGTTTCATTTTCTTTAAGTACACATCTTTCTTTCATAACATTTCCCTCAAACTCCCACTGCTGGGTGCTCGACCACGCGTCCCCCCCCCCCCTCTCCTCTCTCTCTCTCTCTCTTTTCTGTCTGTCTCTCTCTCTCTCTCTCTCTTTCTGTCTCTCTCTCTCTCTCTTTCTGTCTGTCTCTCTCTCTCTCTCTCTTTCTGTCTCTCGTTCTCTCTCTCTCTCTCTCTCTCTCTCTCTCTCTCTCTCTCTCTCTCTCTCTCCCTCTTCTTCCCTCTCTCCCTCACATACAAAAGCTACTATCTTCAATCAAAGGAAAAATCGACAATGCCTTTGCCTTTTTTTTCTTGCACCTTCAGATATTGATAGGCTTTCGGACTTCCTTCCCTTGCCTGTACCCAATAACTCTTTATTAAAAACTCAAACACACAAAGGGTGCAGCGCGGCCTGTAGACGATGACCCTATGTCATCCCTTTTTGACATGTTGATCAACAACTAAGTCATGAGTTCTAAGTTATGAGCCTACACAAACATCTACTGCCCGATTCGGCACCCCGGATACATTACATGTATACCGCACGTGGAAGTTACCAAGCACATCCCTCAGCGTTGTAGCAGCAACACCCCCGATTCCAAGGCATCCCTCTGCACCTCTCTTGTGTTTACTGAAAGTGTTCTGCACCTCCCTTCAGAGTATTGAAATCTATATGGGACAAAGGGTTATCCAGAAGGAGATCGTGGGACTGAATGATGTCCCCTCGTGGAGATGACTACTCCACGCGGACCACAGTCAAACCGGAACTAAAAGATAAGGCCTTCAAGGGGAATACCTGTTAGCACGGTATGCTAATATGTTGTGAACTACCACTCAAGTAATCATAAAGAAATCATTCTCCGGGTCAACTTGGCACTGGCGTGCTCTATTGTTTAAAAAAAAATCTGCTCAGATATTTTAGTAAAACAGCAATCACAGGTTTGGCAAAGAACGCCTAACAGCTGTTTCAGGAACAGCAGAGGACTGGAACAGCGATCCGTGCCATGTTTCTGTTTTTGTCGCTGATTGATGTTTTGTTTTTAGCTCCTTACTAATTGATTTGAGCTAGTAAAAAATAATAATTTGATCCAATTTTGTTGTTTTGCTATTTCATGGAGTTTTCTATGAAAACAAATAGATGTGTGCGGACAATCTGTTTCTGAAAGTCAATAACTTCAAGGATACTCTCCACTCTGAAGCGATGGTTAGGGGATGTCACATGTTAAACTTTTGTAACTGATCGTTGAGCTACTCTATTTAAACTGAATCGGAACCAATTCAAACTAATACGATTTCTGTGCTTTTTTGAGACCATTTTGTTTTTGAGGGATTTCAGAAACCCAAATAAAAGGGATTTGTACATCCTTGTGAGTCCACCCTACTGTGTCTGTCTCACAGAGTATGCCAGGCAATCCCTGGGTAGATTTTCTTCACAGCTGCAGGAACGATGCATCTTGACACTGAAATCCCATACAAAGCAGGGACATCAATGAGATTGGCTCTGCCATAACGTCCTCAGCTACCTCAGCTAGTTCATTCTGTTTCGCAGCGCAATCTTGAAAATGTAGGCGTCCATTCCCTCCCACCGCCAAACAAATCATTTCTTTGCCTCGGGAAGAATTTAGCCTGTCCTGCATGAAATGACCCTTAGCCGATCTGCATTCTCATCACTCTACTCTACCACACACACACACACACACACACACACACACACACACACACACACACACACACACACACACACACACACACACACACACACACACACACACACACACAAACACACACGCACACACACACACACACACACACACACACACACACACACACACACACACACAC
>OLKM01000444.1:12500-30000 GCA_900291075.1 Melanogrammus aeglefinus
AATAATTATGTCTGATGATAGATAATAATACATAAAACATACATAAATACAAATGAAAATAATACCTCATGATGGATGACAGTAATAATTATGATGTTTGAACTGATAAAGTGTAATTATACAAACACATGACAATGAAAGCTCATGATGATAATAATGTGTAATTCACTGTCCGACTTGCTATGTGTATTTTCAGGTATCTCCACTTGCAAGACAAACAAAAGCAAATGATGTGAAGCAGTCCGACAAAGCTTTGGGAAGTCAGATGGTACCTCGACTACCTGAAAGATCGATTCCAGGAAATTGTAATGAGGTGGATGGGTTCGTGAGTGTCGACGAAAGCATGGTGAAATTCAAGGGGAGACTCGCTTTCCGACAATATCTTCCTCTGAAACCTACCAAGTGGGGCATCAAGGTGTGGGTGATGGCTGAGAGCTCCACTGGGTATGTTTCAAACTTCCAAGTCTACACCGGACGTGAGGGAGGGAGTAGTGAAAAGGGCCTTGCACACCGCATAGTAATGGATCTGGCTGGACCATACTTCGGGTCCCAACTCTCCATTTTTATGGATAACTTTTACTCTGGGGTGCCGCTTTTTGAAGAGTTGAAGGCTCATGGTCTGAATGCGTGTGGCACTGTTCGATCCAACCGAAAGGGAATCCCCCCAAAACCGCCTGCCATGGAGAAGCATCGGTACCAAGTGTATCAGAAGGATGACCTGACCTTCTGTGCTTGGCAGGACACAAAGGTTGTTTTGGTCCTGTCAAACTACCATGAGCCCATGGCAGAAGGGTCTGTCAGGAGAAGACGGGGAGAAGACATCCAGAGAGAGGTCAGAGTGCCAGCGTGCGTCTCTGATTATCAGAAGCACATGAAGGGGTCGATCTACTGGATCAATGATGGTAAGCTCACTATCAGTTCCAGCAACCGGTCCAAGAAAAATGGTGGCGGAGGCTTTTTTTCTTTTTCCTATCAGTCAGCTGCTTACAATTCTTTTATTGCTCAAAGGAGTGCTGGACCTACAAGGGTTGCTACATAAGAGTGGCAGGAGGACCTTGCACAGGAACTTGTCACCCCTGTGACAGCAAAGAGTGCTCCTCAGTGCGCTGCAGCACCTGTGACAGCCTCACCGAGCACGACTGTGAAAAGATCTTTGAGAAGAGGAAGATCTGCAGAGGGAAATGTTCACTGTCTAAGAGTGGCACTGAGGCCCGTCCTGGTGCAACAGTGTATGGCTGCAGCGAACAGTGCCATTGTGCCACTGCACATTGAGTGCTTTGGAAAGCATTGCCGCAGCAAACTCGAAAGTAAAACTGATGAGTTGTGTTATAGAGACTTGAACTGTACTCGTTCTGTTCATATCTGTACACTCACGGAAGTTCTGATTATTATGGTTTCTGAAATGATATTAGGTAAAGAATCAAGAAGAAGTAACCCTCTGTTGTTTTTTGTTCCATGTTTGTGTTTCATGTCTACTATCACTTGTCACTTTGGTTCCTTAAAAGGAATTAAATAAAATCTGATCTGTATTGATTTTCAAAATGTTTTTTCGATGTTTATTGATTTTTTAAAATATATGCAGTTGAAGTTTATGGCCAACAGACAGTTCTCAAGCCTGACAGCCAAGAATTAAAAATCCTCTCTCAATTGCCTTTTACCTCACTCAAGTTTTTAACTGTCTATAGGAGCTAGAGAAATTAAGGTTTTTAGTAGGCGTTGACAAATTTTGAATATTGTTCTGAAAAATAATTACTTTTTATACTTAAGTTAATTTCATTTCAGCTGCTTCGGAATTTTTCCTCCAATGTTCTCTTGCAGATTACTTAAACTTTTTCTAGCGTCACTTTAAACTAAGATATACTCTATATACCCCCGGGCCCATACGTTTGATAATTTGTAAACTGGTTCACAACGGCAATCCCACAGATATTATGGGAAATTAACTCAAACTATAAATACAAAATCGTCCAAAGCAACATCAGCAACATTGTCCTCTCTGTTCAATCACCTTTGCATGTTTTTTAATTGTTGTCAATCTTGCAGCTCTTTGCTTCTGGGGCCGGTTAATTAGGGTCACGTTGCTCACAGAATGCATTCTGAAAGATAATAAACTTCTTGTCAATCTCTAGAAATGTGAACCGAAACATTGGCTAAGTGTAAATGAGGGAGAGCTCGGCCCTCACTTTGTACTGAAGGGAGGGAGCTCAGCCTTCAAGGTCCACCCACATTAACTTCCCCTCAGACACCAGGTGTAGACTAAGCTGGCTAATTGCGACAATACGGCCACTCTCGGTTAGTCCTGAGAAATGTGCTGCATTTGAACGCCACTTTAGAATCCTTTTTCCCTCATTAAGCAGTTGGTGGATGCTTAATAACAACCTTAACTTGGATTTTATGAATACATTTACTAATTCGATTTATAATATTCCTGGGGCTACATTGTTAATGCTTTACTTAATGGTTGTGTTGTATTTGTCCTTATGGGCCACTGTACAATGGTGATTAGCAACATTTGCAAATGTAATCTTTGGTGTGTTCACGGTTTGTATAAAGTCATACCAAAACGCTCAACAGAAAAGCTTAGTTCAGCATCAGTCTTTATAACCATGCCAGCTAGTTAACATTAGCTCAGCAAATAAAATGTTAGTTTTCATCCTGATATCAACTTCCAGAAAGAGGACCATCGAAGTTGTGTTTCTCTTTTTTCTTTTTAGACAAACAATATTCATTTTTTTCTCTCTTAATTTGAGGAGAAATGCAACAGATTATTTTATTTTATATTTTTTGCACTGTGAGCTTGATATTTTCCCCGACACTTCACTCTACAAAACTGAGGCGTGCAAATGTAATGAATTCAGTAGCCCCAGCTCAATGCCACATTTTTTTTTATCAGGCGTTAATGAACATTTTCGAAAATATATATTATTTAGAGTTTTTGAAGCAAACTGCCAATCATAGGATTAAAAAATATATATAATACAGAGAATAGAGATTTAAGCACAGCAGAAAATAGGTTACTTTGTGTGGTCATGGGAACGCAGTATTGGTATTCACACCATGGAGCAATTCTAAGATTTCACCTTCGCAGCCTATTTTTACAGTTAATATGTTTTTAAAAGTATCGTAGAAAGATTCTCACTTCAACTGTGTGTGTGTGTTGTGTGTGTGTGTGTGTGTGTGTGTGTGTGTGTGTGTGTGTGTGTGTGTGTGTGTGTGTGTGTGTGTGTGTGTGTGTGTGTGTGTGTGTGTGTGTGCGTGCGTGCGTGTGTGTGTGTGTGTGTGTGCGTGCGTGTGTGTGTGAAGAAGCAGGTGCACTGAAGATAACACCCACTATAAAAACACCAATAACAGAACAAACATGTGCCTCTCAAAATAAAATATATAACATAACACAGTTATCTCTCCCAACAACAATGTAAAAAAGAAAACAGCTCATTGAAAAGACTTCTGCTTCTTTTCAAACTAGTATCACCAGTAAGGTCTAGCATCACATTAGCCGCTCTGACACTTAACTCTGAATGCTTCTGTAATCTGGCTGCAGTTATTGTTTCCGCTGTCAGAGACGGAAAAAGTGAGACGTAAACAGCAGAGAATGATGTCTGCACTCACTCCGATACATCAGCCTTTATGGTTGAAATATAAATGCTGCGTTCATTAGCAGGCAAGCCATGTGTTGGCTTGTTTCGAGCCTTATCAGGCACATTTGAGAAAACACTGCAATGATATAATCAGAGGAGTAAATGTGGCCCGGTACAAAGAAGTAGATTCTAGCTTTACCCAGCGAACCACTATTTCGATCCGCTGTTACCCTGCTCCTGATTTGCCCGCTCCAATGTGGCGACATTGCAGACTCCATTGAAGCTGTGTCTGTGTAGGAGATCACAGCGACCCAAGAAAGGGAAACATTCAGATATCCCAATAACCTTTTCACCCCAAGGGGAGCAACTTCTTTCTTTTGATTTTATTTTTCATCTTTTTTATTTTTTGCTTTCTTCCCATCCTCGTGCCATCTGTGGACAACGCACCATCTCTCCACATCTTACTGTCCTATTCTGTCTTTTCTCACCCCCCTCTGTGCGCGTGTGCATCTCTCTCTCTCTCTCTCTCTCTCTCTCTCTCTCTCTCTCTCTCTCTCTCTCTCTCTTCTCTCTCTCTCTCTCTCTCTCTCTCTCTCTCTCTCTCTCCTCTCTCTCTGTCGTCTCTGCTCTCTCTCTCTCTCTCTCTCTCTCTCTCTCTCTCTCTCTCTCTCTCTCTCTTCATGTCTACATGCTTCCGGTTTCATACACCTTCCCTCTTCTCACAGCAAGGAACCTCATGTTAAACATCAATGAAACGTCCCTATAGAAAAATAACAAAGCCTACCCCAGCATGGACTCAGGCCCCCGAGGGCACCCTTCCTCACTGTTTCTCTACCTCCCTCTACCTCTCTGTCTCTACCACTCTATGCCTCTCTGTCTCTCTACCACTCTCTACCTCTCTCTTACTAAATATCTCTCTCTCTCTCTCTCTCTCTCTCTCTCTCTCTCTCTCTCTCTCTCTCTCTCTCTCTCTCTCTCTCTCTCTCTCTCTCTCTCTCTCTCTCTCTCTCTCTCTCTCTCTCTCTCTCTCTCTCTCTCTCTCTCTCTCTCTCTCTCTCTCTCTCTCTCTCTCTCTCTCTCTCTCTCTCTCTCTCTCTCTCTCTCTCTCTCTCTGTCTCGATATAATTACATTTTACCCTCCATATGAACAGTTTTAGTTTCCTTTGTCATTATCTTCTTTCTGGGTACATCCAAGATGGTCCACACGGCCAAAGAGACAATTTTAGTGTACCCACGTATGTTGTTCACATTAATCACTTTCCTGGTCACACGGCTAGATATATGGCTGGACAGCTGTTCCACTGCTGTGTGTGTGTGTGTGTGTGCGTGTGTGCGTGTGTTTACATTTGTGACCACAACTGTCTGTGTGTGTGTGTGTACTTGTATGTGCACACACACACGCACGCATGCACACACACACACACACACACACACACACACACACACACACACACACACACACACACACACACACACACACACACACACACACACACACACACACACACACACACACACACACACACACACACACACACACACACACACACACACACACACACACACACACACACAAACACTCTCTCTCTGCGATGATGCTCCAAGTGATGACGAAAACCAGTGAGAACTATGATTCTACATTGTTCTTCTCATCATATATAATACCTTACTCATGGGAGACAGGTCCACTGGGAACCCCTGGAGAACACAAACAGACAGACAGACAGCCAGATAGACAGAAGGCCCACTGGCCCCCCCCCCCCCACCGGGGGTTCCCGATATAACTGACTCCATGACTGGAATAGAATCCTGGAATAGAAAGTTTTCCGACTTCATTTATTTTGTGCCTTTTTTGGAAGGGCTATTGAAATTTTGCTTTGACATTGTTTTGTACGGAAGATTAAGAAAAGGTAAAATACCAAGAAATATGTACATGCACAGAAGGTGGCCATGATTCAACGTGGCTTGGCAGACGTACACACATACCTACATTGGTGTTCACCTCTGACTCAGAGGTGAACACTGTTATGCAGTGCACTGTTTTAACAACACTGTTGAAACAGTACGGAAGTACTGTTTTTATCCTTCTCTCGTTTTTCCTCTGCATAGCTTGTCTAAACTCCTGTTCTCTCCCGGGTATTTGAGATCCCACATATGTGTTCATGTTTTGTCAGCATTTACGAC
Source organism: Melanogrammus aeglefinus (assembly GCA_900291075.1). Taxonomy (NCBI): domain Eukaryota; kingdom Metazoa; phylum Chordata; class Actinopteri; order Gadiformes; family Gadidae; genus Melanogrammus; species Melanogrammus aeglefinus. The sequence goes on from OLKM01000444.1 coordinate 18,263, forward strand.
TGATAGTTTACATTTCAGCAGCTCAGCAGCTCAGCACGATGCTCCTGTTTAGTTGAACACAGACACCCTCGCACGTACACAGAAACGCACGCATGCAAATACAACACACACGCGCACACACGCACACACACACACACACACACACACACACACACACACACACACACACACACACACACACACACACACACACACACACACACACACACACACACACACACACACACACACACACACACACACACACACACACACACACAAAACAAGAAAGCACTATTTTTAAACATAACGCTGAGTAACCTTTTTATAATTTGTCTACGACTACATTCTGCAACTCATTCCTATGGCAATTTTTTTGTTGAGGTGTTTGTCTCTTGCTTTGACGCACTCGTCATAACTTTACTAGGATTTTATTTTTGTGAAAAGTTTATGGAGATGTTTATGGATTTTGCTGTTAAAACTTCATTTGTAAATAATTGCTGTAAACATCTTGCTATTTTTTGGCCCAGTTTTATGGGAAATATTGTCACCCGCTAAAACGAGCAAATTAGATTTGTACCAGCTGTGAAAACATGCCTTGGATTAATGTGACCAATCAAACTTCCAACATCTAGCTTCAACGCAAACCAACCAATCACCAGCAAGTGGTTGTTAAAGTTGTATTACCAAAAAGTTTATATTCAGACCAAATATTCTGCATGTAATTCTTTTTACATTTTTGAAAGTTTCTTAAAATGGTTGTTGAAAGATTGCAGCAGATGAATATTTGGATATAAATTTGGATATAAAAAGGTTGCTAGTTTGAACCCCCTCCTAGCTGAGTGTCGATGTGTCCCTGAGCAAGACACTCAACTCTAACTGACGAGCTGGCCTTGCATGGTTGACTCTGCCGTCGGTGTGTCAATGTGTGTATTAACCGATGTAAGTCGCTTTGGATAAAAGCGTCTGCCAAATGCCCTAATTGTAATATAGATATTAAACACTATTTGTTAGGGTTATCATACAAACGATACCCTTACATGTTACATCATTTTGAGAAATGTCAGATGTTCTCTCTGTTGAGCATGCTTCAGTAAAACAAAAAAAGGGCCATGAGTGCCGATCGTCATCCCGGGTCATAGGTCGAGCTCTTACCCGGCCAGCGATAAAAATATGGCCTGCAATTCATAATCAATCACATATTCCGAGTGTGATTGATGAGGGCTTTTAAAGCCTGCAGCAAAGTAGGCTCAGACCCAACCTATCCCTGTTTTACTAACCTTGATCTGTGGGATTTAAATCAGCTGTTCCAAAACTCCTGACAGTGTCCTATCGCACTGAAGTCTGACTTCTGATTCAAATGAAGGATATTCCTAATGCTTCTGAAAGAGGCTTCTGGTGAACTGCTGGTGGAATATAAATAGTGATATGAATCAATGGTAAAAACATCACATAGACACAATTGGTTTTATGCACTAAACTTTTGGAGCGCCTCTTACATTTTTTTTTCTTGAATACATTTACATTTAGTGCATTAAGCAGGCGCTTTTATCCAAAGCGACTTCTAATAAGTACATTTGCCATAGGAAGTTGAAACAATCTATCGCTTTCGGTACAGTAAAGATGTTCATAGAACCAAGTGCAAAGCAATAAAAATCGCGTGATTAACCCATTTCCCGTATACAACAAAGATAGCTTGGATAAGATGCTGTACAATTAAGTACTATAACTAAATTCAACATATAATAAGTGCGTACATTAAGTGCCAGGACGAACAACATACAATAAGTAGCAGGGGGGACGGACGTGGAGGCTATGCAGAGTCCAGGTGAACTCCGAACAAGTGAGTCTTGAGTCTTTTGTGGAAGCTGGTGAGCAACTCTGCGGTCCTGACATCGGCCGGGAGCTCGTTCCACCCCTGCAGTGACGAAACAGAGAGGAGTTGTGACTTTTATAATAGACTCTTGCTTGCTCTTAGCGATGCTGGTACTAGACGTCCAGCTGAAGCAGTTCAGCATAATAGCACTATTATGGGACACCATCACACATCTCGGATTTAATATTTTTTCTTTTGAAGTGGCTTTCTGTGATGAAAAGAGCCATTGAAACTAATTCAGCAGACACCTTGGTTGTTTGCGTATTTCTCATTTGCTTCAGTACAAGTGGCAGGTTAGGCAGCTGTGATCTGTGAGCTAGGATGTGAGAGGCGCATCCACAGAGCCAATGGTTCCTTGCCCTCTTCTGAGCCTGCTGAAGGGGGCGCAGCATGGCTCAAACACCCTGAATCGTGCTTAGGGATAGGATTGCTCTTATTCTCAGTAAATGTTGCTTTAATGTTGTTGGCTGTTTTAGGCAGGTCGGCTATGAACACTGCTCTGGCTTTAATATGTAAGAGAAATATATAGTAGGAAAGAAACATATATATTTTATAGTATACTGTGTGTTGTTGTGTGTGTGTGTGGTGTGTGTGTGTGTGTGTGTGTGTGGTGTGTGTGTGTGTGTTGTGTGTTGTGTGTGTGTTGGTGTGTGTGTGTGTGTGTGTGTGTGTGTGTGTGTGTGTGTGTGGATGAGATGAGATGAGGAGATGAATAGAACAAGAGAGAGATAGAGGTGGGGGTCATGCATTGGACCACAAATGCGTGTTTTGTCAGCAATGACAGAATAACCCGGCCCTGACCGCAGGCCATGGTTTATTTTACAACACGTAAGCATAACGGTACTCTTAACTTCGGACAAACATGCACACACAACTCAAGCCAACCACCTTGCTGCACTCTAAAACACATCCAGCATATTGCTGGGTTTATAGATTTGATATTTACCAGACTGTTGTAATGCATTTGTGTCTTGTTGCAGAGTGTGCGTTTGTGTGCGGTGTGGTGTATGCTCGCATGTCTTGTCCTGTTCGCAAGCGTACACATTATGCTCTCCATCGCATTTCCACTTTTACAGAAACACATGTATATTTATTGTATTATTAAACATTTTTCTCTCTCTCTGTCTCTTTCTCTCTGTCTCTTTCTCTCTGTCTCTATTTCTCTCTCTCTCTCTCTCTCTCCTCTTCTGCGTCTCTCTCGTCTCTCTGTCTGTCGTCTCTCTCTCTCTCTCTCTGTCTGTGTCTCTCTCCTCTCTCTCTCTCTCTCTGTGTTCTTCCTCTCTCTCTCTCTCTCTCTCTCTCTCTCATTCTCTCTCTCTCTCTCTTCTCTCTCTCTCTATCTCTCTCTCTCTCTCTCTCTCTCTCTCTCTCTCTCTCTCCCCATTCTCCCTCTTTGACTCTCCCCCTCACTCAGCATCTCTCTTAGTCTCTTGTCTCTTTGTCTGTCTCTCTCTCCCTCTGCGTCTCTCTTTCTCTCTGTCTCTCTCTCTCTCTCTCTCTCTCTCTCTCTCTCTCTCTCTCTCTCTCTCTCTCTCCTCTCTCTCTCTCTCCTCTCTCCTCTCTCTCTCTCTCTCTCTTTCTCTCTTCTCTCTCTCTCTACTCTCTCTACTCTCTCTCTTCTCCTCTCTCTTCTCTCTCTCTCTCTCTCTCTCTCTCTCTCTCTCTTCCGCTCATCTCTCCTCTCTCTCTCCGCTCATCCTCTCTTCATCCCGTTCTCTCTTACTCGTCATCTCTCTCCCTCTCTCTCTTCTCTCCCATCTTCTCCGCCCCTTCTCTCTCTTCGTCTCCCTCTCCCTCTACCTCTTCTCTCTCTCTCTCTCTTTCTCTCTCGTTCTCTCTCTTCTGCTCTTCTCTTCTCTCTCTCTCTCTCTCTGCTACTCTCTTCTCTCTCTCTCTCTCTCTGTCTTCTCTCTCGTTTCTCCTCTCTTCTCTCATCCCCCAGCCCGGGCTCTCTCCTCTCTCTCCCAGCTCTCTCTCCTCCCTCTGCCCCCTCTCTGCTTCTCTCTCCCTCTCCTTCTCCTCTCCCACTGCTCTCCCCCCTCTCTCTCTCTCTCTCCTTTCCCTCTCCCTCTCTCTCTCTCTCTCTTCTTCTCTCTCTCTCCTCTCTCTTCTCTCTCCCACTCTCTCTCTCTCTCTCTCTCTCTCTCTCTCTCTCTCTCTCTGTTCTTGCACAGCGCTGGGAGCGTTGAGCCACAGCAGGCTCAAGCGCGTCCCATTGTCCCATCCCTCGCCTCAGAGACATGGCTCCGGGCGCACGGCTTTACAATGCTCTCGTTTAGGCCTTCGCTTGTGTTTGTGTGTGTGTGTGTGTGTGTCTGTGTGTGTGTGTGGTGCACTCCCTACACTTCTCATTGGGACCCCCCCCACGCTCCACACAGCCGGCCGCTGATTGGGTGGTTCCAGGGGGGCTCCTGAGTCATTGTTGGGCGGGGGGGATGTAATGCTCTCACCTACCTCCCTGCCTGTGTGTGTGTGTGTGTGTGTGTGTGTGTGTGTGTGTGTGTGTGTGTGTTGGTGGTTGTGTGTGAGAATGTGGTGTGTGTGTGTGGGTTGTGTGTGTGTGTGTGTAGGGAGAGATAGCTTTAGTTATTTTTACTTTAAGTTACATGAACGTATGTGATTGTGAGTATGTGTGTGTGTGTGAGTGTATGTGGTGGGGGGAATTTACTTTATATAATTCCTACTTATTCGTTGATAAGCTGTGTGTGTGTGGTTGGAGGAATTACCTTTATATAATTCATACTTATTGACGTATAAGCTGTGTATGCATGTGTTTGTGTGTGTGTATGTGTCCGCGTGTGCATGGTGTGGGGAATTACCTTTAATATAATTCAGACGCATCTTTGTGTGATTTGAAGGCGTGTGTGTGTAATCCTGTGGGCAACACATGTGGTCCATACATTTCAGTAAGTGCGTGCTCATTAGCCAGAAAATAATTCCTTTGGAGCGCGCTCAGTTGATATGGAGCCTTCAGGGGTGGGGGCAGGGGGGGTGGGGGATCCCCAAGCTACTACCCGCTACGTCTCTACCACAAAATCATCTTGAATACTCCCCAGCCGCTGGAACCTGTAGACGCTTCTCCGGTATTGATTGTGCGCTTTGTTTGCGCTCTGCCCTATTTGCGTGTCGCCTTTGATGAATAAATGTAAATTAGCCTCTGCTTTAACAAGGTCTGTGCTCATTGTTGCTGGTATAGATCGCACGGTTTAAGTGGCTGTCAACCTGCATTATGAGGCTCCGTCCACATCCACTGCCAAGCGTTTCCTGCGTTGAAAGACTCTATCCCAACCCCCCCCCCCCCCCCCCCCCCCCCCCCCCCCCTCCCCGCGCCACACACACTTGGAGAGATATCCAGGCAGGAAGAGAGAGGACCCCTATACCCTCTCCCAGTCTCCCATGTTGAGTGTGCATTTGATCGTCCAACACATCTCTCCTCACGCCTGGCTGTGACTGATCTATTGTTCTGTGAGACGGTACCACGGTCAAAATGGGAGTCAGAGTGAAAAGAGAGTGTAGATCAGGCAGGGCGACTGCAGCCTATCGCTGTTCACTCTCTTTATCCTAGACCCCGGGAAGCGCCAATAGTATTAATCATTTAAGGTATGACACAACCCTTAAAGGAATTGAAAGGGAAAACCCTGATTATTACCGTGGCTGCTCCACAAGTTTTAGGGGTCTAGGTTTTATAAAATATAGAATATGCATTTTATTTTATAGAAGTCTTGGGGCTGTGTAGATCACAATACCTGGGCCATTATTCAAATTCAAAACAAATCATTAAGATACAGGGAATAGGGATGAATTGCATTATCCCATTGAGTTAAAACGGGATAAGACATGATCCGTATACATTCATCAACGCTCATTCATATCAGACACATGCATTCATTCAAACCTCAGTCCTCTGTGTTACCTGCCATCACTGCCTCATGGGGATACACGGTACAACTACCAATGTCTCTCTTTACCGAATCACTCTTCAGGTAGGAGAGGCCTGGCTTTGGCCCTTTTGAGATCAAAAAATAAATAAAAAAAACGTCCCGCCACTAATCTAAATCTCTTACTGGCTAATCTAAGTGTAAGCTTCAGCTCTTACGTGTGTCACATGCGCGCGCGATGCGCATACACACACACACGCACACACACACACACACACACACACACACACACACACACACACACACACACACACACACACACACACACACACACACACACACACACACACACACACACACAAGCTGAAACGTCCACAAACAGGCGCACACACACGGACACACGCATGCACACGCACACTCCCTCTGAGCTGGTATCGCCCAAAGTATATCAATGAAAAGCTTTTTGTGATGAAAGCCATGGCCTCCACACTACCACTGTTTGTTTTGCCGTTGTGGCTGGACAGCTCTGCGGGAGATGTGCCCAGCTCCACAGTGTCAGAGCAGCAGAGTAGCAAAGTAGCAGAGGATAGCAGCATCCACAGCATCTCTTTGTTCGATTTCTGTCTGCACTGCACTGACTCACGAAGGTGCGGTTGCATGTGAGGACTGGATGCCAAAACGTTCCCCTGCACACATACCCACTCATTTCTGCTTCTGAGCGAAAAAGACACAATTTAAGTGGGGGTGGTTTCAGTAATGATAGTAGTGGGCTGGTAATAGTGGACTTATTCTGCAGATTGAGTTAGGGGTTACAAAGGGTTCAGGCTAAGCCCTTGTGGTCATTTGTGAATTATTATTATATTAGCCGCATGTTAAGCCCCTCCCACGTGTTTTCTCGTTGCTAACAAATTTAAGGGGTGCACTGCCACCTCCTTCTGTGATACCATTTCCTTAACTATCAGCTCTTTATGGGCGACTGGCTGTGTTACATAATGCAGCCAGACCAACTGTGGGGGAATAACCAAAATATTGACTCATACATATCTTGTATTTTACACAATCGAGTGCCCACTTCGAATGCAGGCGATCGTTTACATGAATACCATGGTGAGGCATGAAAGGCAAGCAAAACAATAGTGACACAAAGTCAGTCAGCTTTCCCGTTTTGTTTTGTCAAAGCTGCCCTCTGGAAATTGTTCCTTTTAAATGTGAATATTTAAGGCTGTACTTTTATTTGATAATATTTTTTGCCTGCCTGATACAATTCTTAGCTCTACTCTTTTGTTTATTTAGTGCAGTACATACAGCAAGATCTTCCTAGGCGTTAATGGTTATTTAGTGGATATAGTTCTGTGTCTTTGTGTGGGCCTGTGTTTTTCTTAAAAACTCCCCGCCCGGTGCTTTGTATCCGTAACGATCGCACCGATGGCACCTTATAGGTTGCATTTATTGCACCTTGAATTATTTACATTTAGAATATTCCACGTGAAACTTCTGCCGTGCTGTCTAATTAACATGCAGCCCAAAGCATTGTGATTAACGGCCGCCTGGGTATTATGATATTGAATTTTAATTGCATTGATGGCTCTTCAAGGTTTCCGTTCCTTGCTTGTCTATACGTCTCCATGCTGAACTCCCCCACCGCATTCCCAGATTGTTCTAATTCACGATCTGTTACGTTCTCCCATTATTGTTCTATTGAAGGTGTCCTAACTTATTATAAATAATCATATTATTTGACGGTAGTTTTATACAATACCTCTGCGAATCATGTATTTTCAGTCCCTTCTTCCCCTCTCTTTTGAAGCAGAATCATGCGATGGGGGGCAGGATAGTGTAGTGGCTAGGCTTCGCTACTCCCGCCGTGAGGTTCTCGTTTCATTCCCTAATGTCTTTGGGGAAGAAGACCGGTTAGGTCTACTCATCAGCTATTTAATTCAGATCTTGGGAGAAATGGGCATAATGACTGGCAGCAGAACCTTTAGTACCAGACAGTTCTGGAGCTGAAAGTGTTCAAGGGTCTTTCTCAAAGTCTACTTTTGAAGGGTTTTGTCACGTCTAACACATCCACTCAAGGAATCACAGTCTAGAGTACTTAAGTGATTATTTGGCTTTTAATGACACTTTGAATTGATGATACTTATTGGCAAGTCTGAGTCTGTCATGAGCAACGTTCTCTTTCCTTTTTCTCTGTTTTATTTCTTGCTCTTGCATTATCAATCTTAAACCTCTCTCTTTCTCATGCCCGTGCACACAGGCACCTTCAGACAGCCTAGACCCTTAGCCTTGAGTGTGTGTGTGTGTGTGTGTGTGTGTGTGTGTGTGTGTGTGTGTGTGTGTGTGTGTGTGTGTGTGTGTGTGTGTGTGTGTGTGTGTGTGTGTGTGTGTGTGTGTGTGTGTGTGTTTGTGTGTGTGTGTGTGTGTGTGTGTGTGTGTGTGTGTGTGTGTGTGTGTGTGTGTGTGTGTGTGTTTTGAGAGTTTCAACATCGAGGCTTCTGCAGTGGTGATGGTTTGTGCTATTTATGTTACTGAAGGGGTGACGTCACCATTCTTTTCATGTTGCTGTGTGTGTGTGTGTGTGTGTGTGTGTGTGTGTGTGTGTGTGTGTGTGTGTGTGTGTGTGTGTGTGTGTGTGTGTGTGTGTGTGTGTGTGTGTGTGTGTGTGCATGTGTACATGTAGGAGTTGTGCATGTTGATAAGTTCCCGGAATGGTTCCAGGGCTATCAAGATGATTAGTGATTGAGCATGCTCCATACTTCCCCATTAGATCTCTCAAGGAGGTTAAATACCTTTCTTGAAGTTTCTGGCTTGTTAGACGTGAGAAAAGGATATCTTACATCGTCTTTTAATCCATACTTCACAGATTGGATCTTTATTTAACTTAACCTGACTATTGGGATAGCGATTGGGAGCTGTTTCTACCATGGTGGGAGCAGAATTGTTTAATCATTTTTGTATTAAGAGAATACCAAATTCCCTTCAACTCACTTAACTTTATCTAATAATTATGATACTAGCCATCTATTTGTGGCATGCTGTTAAATTGACCTTTTTGAAAGTATTGAGGCCAAAATAATCATTGACGTGTCTAACCTGCCGCTATTTTCCATTACCACCCACCAGAGGATAATATTCCCTTTGAAGACCGTTACAACACACAGCCGTTAACACATAGATTGTTTGAGTCTTCTCTTATGCATCATGACACGTGACAACGCAAATGTCAACGTGGCTACACGTCTGCCAGTGATTCCCCTGCATTGTCAATCGCCAGGAAGTTGTGTGTTTGTGTGTGCGTGTGTGTGAGTGTGTGAGTGTGTGAGTGTGTGTGTGTGTGTGTGTGTGTGTGTGTGTGTGTGTGTGTGTGTGTGTGTGTGTGTGTGTGTGTGTGTGTGTGTGTGTGTGTGTGTGTGTGTGTGTGTGTGTGTGTGTGTGTGTGTGTGTGTGTGTGTGTGTGTGTGTGTGATTGAAGACACAGAGCCAAAAAAGCCTCCCTATCAGGTAGACATGGCCCAAAGTGTCGAAGAAAGTGCGTTGTGTTCCTCTGCAGTTTAATTTGCTTAATCAGTTTTCACAGGGGGACTGTGTGTCTGTGCATGTGCGCCCGCGCACGCGCGTGTGTTGGGGTGATGATGATGACGACCGGGAGAGGGAGGGGACGGGGGGGACGGGAGCGGTGGGGGGAGATCGGCGAGGATGATGTGGTGGTATTTGTTCGCCGTCTGATATTTATAGGCTATGAGTGGGTGGAAGGGAAAACAAGGAGCTCCCCCCCCCCCCCCCCGCAGGATGAGAGGGGGGGAACTGAGAGGGAGACGTGTGTGTGTAATGACAGCGGGACGCGGAGCCAATATGGAAGCCGGATAACGACAGAAAAGAATAATAATAAAAGAAAAAGGCAAGGGCCAGGGAGCGACAACGAGACATAATGACACGAGAAGAAGATGCGAGGATACGACGCAGTGGAAGATGGATAGGAAGTAATAGGGCTGTTGGGGGTGGGCTAGAGAGAGGAGAGAGAGAGACGAGGGGATGACAGAGGATGGAGTAAAAGGGGGGGGGATGAGGAGAGGGAGATAAAGAGGTTCAGGGGGGGAGTAGAGGGAGGGAAGAGAGGAGGAAGACGGATCTGGAAGGTGGAAGGAGACAGAGAGAGAGAGAGAGATGCGGAGGGATTTAGTTCGAAGGGAAGTGACATAATGGTGAGAGAGTGGTGGAGCTGGAGGGAGATGGGGAGAGAGGGGCTGATGAGATGAGAGAATAACAGTATTTCACATTGTTTCCTCTCACCGAAATAACGAAGGCGAGGGAAAAACCGAAATACATGGAAACCACAAAAGCCTCTTTTTTTTGTATTTTTCTCTACCTTTTTCTCTATGTCTTTGTTGTGCTCCTCTCGCTCTTCCTCACTCACCCATCCTAACCCCCCGCACCAAATAATACCCGGTATTTGAATCTATCGACTGCAGTCAATAGTAGCTCCTCCAATAGAGAGCTTTGATTTCTTGCCCAGCGTGTCTCGGACACACGGCACCAGTAGGCGATTTAGAAACTAGGATGCCTCAGTGCGTTTCAGACAACCAGCCCAACTCTAGCGTGTTGCTGGTGGCAGCTGCTCATATGACGTCGGCAAAGCTAAAAAAGATGCACAAAAACAAAAATAAACTTGGCGGCGGTTGAGAGATATATTAGCGTTTCTACTTCCCCCCCCCCCCCCCTTCTTAAAACCTGCACTAGCTCTAGATCGACACAGGGCCACACTTTAGACCCATCCTACACGTAATGGCTGAAAAGACACAAAATGGTGTCATGGAAACTCGGTAATGGAGCTGCATATATACACCCTCTATGAGAAATGTGGAGGACTGTCCCCTCACTGGGGCCCTCCCACCGTTCACATGAAGAGATAGGATATGACACGGTAAAGGAGTCCGAACAAGGAGGGAGAAAGGGGGCTGAGAACAAATCACCATTTCTTCAGAATTATTAGACGTGTCGTTCAGGCAAGAAGACACACAAACAGAGAGTCAGTAAAGTAGAGGGAGAAGGAGGTGGGGTGATAAGGGGGGCAAAGTACGTGAGGAAAAATGGAAGACGTTGAAAGTCCGGAGGGAGAAAAGGACAGGAATAGAAATAAGGATGCGGCTGGTGTGTAGGGAGAGGCGGAGGAGCGCACGCTGCATAAAACAGTTGATTGAGAAAAATAAGTGGCTGCTCCAGCGTCGGACGTAGGTAACACGCAAGGGCGACCCCGGCGCTGTGACAGCCATATGGGAGGCTTTGAGGGGATACGCTCTACTTCCAGCCAATGAGTTTGTACGATTTGAACGGAACGGGCTAATACGGCCCCGGTTGTGCTGCGAGCGCAGACACCAAAAGACATCAGGAGGACCCAATCTGTCGCATTCTTCCAGACTTTTCCCCATTTAGCGCTTTGTCTTAACATCTTTCAATATTGAACTCCCCCCCTCCGGCTCCTCCCGCTCACTGGGCGTGTCAGGAGACGCGGGGAAGGCGGTCTCAACCGCGTGGTGCCACGCGCACCACACGCACACGCGCACACACACACACACACACACACACACACACACACACACACACACACACACACACACACACACACACACACACACACACACACACACACACACACACACACACACACACACACACACACACACACACACAGAGACGCACATGCATACACGCACACACACACATGCATGCACAATACATACACACATGCACATAGGCCTACGTATGCATATGCACACCCATACACTAGCACAAACACAGACCAACACACACACGCGCACATACATGCGTACACATAGATACATACTCACACATGCACACCCACACAAAAGCACACACAAACGCGCAGACACAGGTTCACATATATACTGCATAAATTGTTACTCAGGGAGTTATACATAGGCAGGGAATAATTACAATTGAAAGGACAATCGATAAAAGAAGAAATGTCAAATATTAGTAGGTAGTAA
>OLKM01000444.1:35000-42500 GCA_900291075.1 Melanogrammus aeglefinus
TGGCGTTGCACAATGTCTTCCTGGTGATTTTTCTCTCTGTCTGACCTTTACTGGCCTTTTGTGCTTCATCATCTGCCTCACAGCTAAAACTGTACTTCACTAGCCCACTTCATGCATTCCCATCCAGGTTGAACTGGCGTACTAAAGAAAACTATAGGAGGCTACGGTATTCTAGCTATCTTTACTCTCAACAAAGATGGAGTGGGGAAATTACCCACACATCGATCTTTATGGGGGGGGGGCGGAGGTTAATAATATTTTATGAGTTGTAATGTCATTATCAGCTACTTCTGATAATGAAAATGGTTAAGGTTATTGGGTTACTTAAGGTTAGTGTTAGCGTCCGGGTAGGATTTACTTTAGACAGATATTTTGAAGATGTTCTCGATTAATTTACCTTACCCAGGACCTTCTCTCTTGATCGAACAGCAGAAGTACATGACTAGAATAAGAATTCAGAAGAAATAACAAATTCTATTGAGAAAAAGCTAAAGAGATAATAGATATAAGATAGGTAGTTGTGTATGTGTACATTTTATATGAGTAAACAGCAAGTAAGGTGCATTTAAGGGTGCATTTAAGCGTTAACAATCAACTCTTAATTCACACATAATTTCTCTTTTAAACACATATCTTTTATGGATTAGAAGGGACGTTTGTACACTCTCACTATATATATTCTCAGCCTCAGTCTCGATGCCCTCCTCCTGTAAGGTCAGTGTTTACCAATCATTGTCTCATTATCCCTCTCTTCACACCCTTTTAATGAACTCAAGCCACATGCTCCAAGCAAGCCTCTGTGTGTGTTTGTGGGTAAGTGCAAGCCCATGTGTTTTGTGTGCGTACGTGCAGTTATATAGTGATATTCACACAAAAACATGCTTATAGGTGTGAGCTCACTCTGATTCAGTGTGTGTGTGTGTGTGTGTGTGTGTGTGTGTGTGTGTGTGTGTGTGTGTGTGTGAGTGTGAGTGTGTGTGTGTGTGTGTGTGTGTGTGTGTGTGTGTGTGTGTGTGTGTGTGTGTGTGTGTGTGTGTGTGTGTGTGTGTGTGTGAATTTATCAAATGAGATGGCCTAAAGATATAGTGGGCCCTGCTTTCACCCAGCAGTGCCAGAGATCTCTGTTTGATTCCCACATAGGTCCTTAGTTCCATGGAGTAAGCAGAGGTCGCATGGGATTCCCATTAGTGCGCTGATATCCTCCCATTACCTGGAGGTCAATGGGAGGTTTTGCACGGCTTGTTGAAACATGCAAAACCCACCATTTGTCCAAGCATTCTATTTTCTAAGGACAATGTCACTATATATTTTTATAGTGACATTGTTATTTATACAATGTTCTAACTTATAGCACAAAATTCTCACACTGCCGATTACAGACAATCATTTTTAAAAGTGAAACAAGCAATGATGGGAAATTAAACAAATGGCAAAGAAAATGGACGAAATACACCCACACAATTTGTTTACCTTTGTTATTGAATTCTTTGCCTATTTTGCTTTGTTTCGGAAGATTTGATCAAGCCTCGTGGGAGTTATTTATCTCACCTGTACGGATGTTTATTTGAATAATTTCTTTGGGTATCTCTCTTCTGTTTGATGTCTTTGCAAAGAACATACATCTCACCAGGGGTTCCGTAGCTTTTCTTTTTTTGATCTTGAATCTTAATTTCGTACACACAAACAGTACATTACATTGTGTTGTTTATTATTGTTGACATATGCAGTTGCTAATATATCTGAGAATATATCATCTGTTCCTTCTCTCCAGGAGTAAATCAGGGCGATAATGCAATCCAAACCGATCAGCAATTAGCATTTTTAAATATGCAATGTTTAATTGTAACTGGATTCAGTTGATCATGTTCCTAGTTATGTTTTATTCAATTGTTTTAAATGAAGCCTTAATAGTAATTGTTAAGTGTTTCAGTTGGCATATAGTTCCCCCTTGGCAGCTCATTAAATGAAGGTATTTGTTCTACTGTATATGCAGAAAGAATACAGATACACAAATATTTACTTTTTCTTGTGTTTTGGCAGAATTCTTTGCCAGCGGAGGTGTCATCTATAATGCATGTAATGCATATAGTTATGGAGGATTTTTATGGCGGAACTGATTGCGGGAAGTATATCTATGTGATGACAAGTTATAGATTGAGTTTAAGATAAAAGCACATTGATTGTGATACGGTGGTAGGTGCTTAGTGGGCCCTTCAAAGTTGTTTGACGAAACTGTCAGATTTAAGGAGAAACTCTCCAGCATAAAATACACATTTTAATGCTGTGTGCTACTGTGGGTATTGACACAATTGAGCTTGACAGAGAGAGAGACATAGTGTTCAAAAAAAGGCATTAAAGACTGATAAATATTGATTTATGAATATTTATGTGTACAGATGCAAGGAAATGCAGCAATTATGTTTTCTTTAGATATGAAAGAAGGTTTCTTTTTCCGGTAGAAATGGCGACTGTTGACAAGAACTCTGGGAGACAGGTGAAGAGGCAAGAGGGTTCGGCGCACGCTGAGCTCTGCGTGTGAGCGTGTGTGTTTGTGTCTACCTGGAGACAAAGAAAGCTCATTGCTATCCTGTTTCTATGTTCTTACAGTACGCACACACACACACACAACACACAACACACACACACACACACACACACACACACACACACACACACACACACACACACACACACACACACACACACACACACACACACACACACACACACACACACACACACACACACCACACACATACACACACATGCACACACAAGCACACACACACAACAGACACGCACACACACATTAATTTGCACTGCAGCATACACACCGTGGCTGTGCTCTTGTGTTCCGCATGTGGTAGTCATGGTGGTCACCATCTTCAAAACAAGCTGTTTAAACCATTTCTTCATACTCATGAAGAAATCATACTTTTAGCTTTAGTTGTAGTTTTACTGCTTTTATTCGTGGAAGGTTATGCATCTAAACTTTAAAGCAATGGATGAACATATCCTTTGGCCATATATTTATTTCCTCGTCAATGTTGTTGCATTACATTATACCTGGGCCTATTTCCCAACTGCATTAAGCATGTCAATATCCAAGTCATATTGATTATATCTATACATGTAAACATCTATAGATATATAGATGTATATATCTTAAAGATCACTGCAGTAATGTGCAAAATCATTATTTGCATTCTGTAATTCCTATTATCTCTTGCTGTGCAGCACTGTGGTAAACTATGAAGATGTTTCATGTGTCCAAAAGAGATATAAACACTCATCACAAAGCCAACAATGACATAACATGATTTGATTTCACAAGAGACTCGAATATGTTTTCCTCTGGTTGCCTTCGTCTCTCTTGTTTCTCATCAAGGATGAATCAGCAGCTACTGTGTCAAAGCACAAACCAATATGTAAACATATGAAGGCGCTTGTGTTTTCTCTTATCCTTCATTTACCTGAAGTTTAGCACCATTCCTTTATTCCCGTTACCGTAAGCTGACCGCTCCTTATGAAAAACAATACTGTGTGACACTTTTACTCACACAGGTGGGTCTGTGATTACTAAACCGGTGGGTTGCTGAAAGAAATCAGTTCAACATTGCAAAACAAAACTTAAAGACAACATCACAACACCGTTAATGAAAATAGTAACAAACAGAAGAAAGCACAACAGCACAGCCAAGGGCGAGAGCAGGCGGCCGCAGGACATACACCACGTCTAAGCAGCCGAGGAATTCGATGATTCTTCGATTACAACTCCAGCCCAGGCTGGTAATGTGAAATGTATTCCAATTTCAGAAGAACTTCTGGAACTCAGAGATATAGGAGTAAGGCATTTTCGTGTAACTGCCCATCAACAGACAGACCACGCACGCACACAGACACACAGACACACACACACACACACACACACACACACACACACACACACACACACACACACACACACACACACACACACACACACACACACACACACACACACACACACACACACACACACACACACACACACACACCCCTACGCACACTATACTGTAAAATATAGGCCAACACTAGATAACCAGGCAATGGAACTAATCCAGGATTCCCACCAGGGGTAGGAGTGTGTGTGTGTAACTCTTTGTGTGTTTGTGCGTGCCTGAGTGTGTGTGTGTGTGTGTGTGTGTGTGTGTGTCTGTCTGTGTGTGGTGTTGTGCGTGTTGAGTTGAAGAAGGGTGGGAGACGGCAAATGAAGGGGGGGGGGGGAGGGGGAGATGGAGGGAAGGACGGAGAGATCTACACAGAAGTAGACAAAGGGAGACGGTGTAAGTGAAGGATTGAAGCGAACATAAACACTCCAGATTCACCCAGTGAAGATGCTAAAGCTAGTAGAACTAAGTCGCAGTGGGGCTGCTGGTTCTGTCTGACTGTCTACCGTTGTGTTCCTTAATAATTCCATAAGCTGCTTCTACTTGTCACCAGCACGTCAGAAAGTTTGGAGACCAGATGGAGATAATGTCCAAAACTTCAACATAACTGTTCCTCTGGAAATAAGAGTGTGTTGTGGGCATTTGGCCAAACCTACTCTTAGTAATAATAATCATTTACAGAATGCTGTAATGGAAGTATATATGTATTTATATATATATTTATATATATATTATATATATATAGGATTTATCGATCGATCGATCGATCGATAGATAGATAATGTAGGTAGATAATGTAGGTAGATATACACTTTGCTTACAGCAATCCTTATAAAATGATTACTACTAAAAGTAAGTTTGGCCAAATGCCCAGTCCAAATATATATATATGGATATATATACAAATTAATTTCTAGGAATGTTCTATTCTAGGTATGTGTAACTACCTCTCTGTTTTACAAGGCTGGCACAGTGCTTCACTCGTTCACACCTCTATCACCTCTTTGTCAAACTCCCCTTTCCCACTATGTCTCTGTCCCCCCCCTGCCCCGCGGCCTCAGCTGTAACAGGTGTTGTGTGAGGCGGGAGGCCTGGAGTTGTTAATGTTCTCATCACTACCTACAGGCCAGCTAACAGGAGAACTCAGCATCACTCCACAGCCTTTTGCCACCGCTACAACAAACAGCCATTTCCTGGCCATGCCTCTTTATGTCCTTACTTGTGTAGTCAAATACATAAAAAAAATGATTTATTTTAACCGATTCCGATGCAGATCAATCAACACAAACAACATTTTTGAGTACTTTACTCATGCACCGACCACTACAATGCGCCACTCACACAAACACACATGCAAGAGTGAAATCAGAGGGAAGACATATTCCAAATAACGGGAAAGCTGAGTGACATTATACTAAATATGGCAAGACACTTAATCTTAGTTAAATGTCACTGAGTCATGATACTTAAATACTTTGCCGTTCTAATCAACAGACACTGAATAACACTGTCGACTGCGAAAATGAATTGGCATTTGACTCGTACCTTCTGTTTCTTATTCCGACTGTTGATTTAATAAATAACCTCTTTTTGTTGGTTCACCAGCCTGCTTTTACCATTCTGTTGATGAACGTACCCACATGTGTCTTTCATTACATGGAATAACATCCATTTTTGTATTGACCTGGTGGTAAAAACGCATCCTACTAGACGTGGAATGATGATGTCATGCATAATCGCTCACTCATGTTTGGGCTAAGCTTTCAAAATCTGCGACCACAAGAACAGATTGATACATACCAAGCAATACGTTTTGGTTATCCAGTTGATTATGTATACTCTACAGGTCAGACTAGATATGCATGCTTCTGTTGCTACATATATAGAAGACCTGGAAAGTAATCCACATACAGACTTATGGGTCTTTCTGAACTAAGTCCTGTTGGCCAATGAGTCAGTTGAGATTTGCATATTTTGAGCCCTGTGGACAATGGCTTCACAGCACCTGTCTGTTGTCAACTTAAGACCACGATGTTGCTATGGAGACTGTAGATGAACTGTGACTAATGATTGATGGCTGACAGATTAGTGTCACACACACACGCATGCACGTCTCACACAAACACACACACACACACACACACACACACACACACACACACACACACACACACACACACACACACACACACACACACACACACACACCACACACACACACACACACACACACACACACACACACACACACACACACGCGCCGAAGTTTAACTTTTTCCCGTATTAAAATATTCAGTTGTGTATAAGTAAACAGAAAGCCTGACTTTTAAGTCTACCTTTATACTATATATGAAGTAAACGTTAATTTCCTTTCATAGTGATACTTAATTTGATTGCACAATCCAGAGTTCACTATGGTCTATCAGGGTGCATTTATTACCATTGCCACATGCATTTGAGTAATCAATGTGCCCCTTTTATTGCTAGTTAATGATGGTGGTTTAGCGAGTCTGCCCTTTTTTACGAAAATTAAAAAATTGGCGCGTGAAAAAGAGGAAGAACTGTCAGACAGTGCATGGGCCCTATCTTGCATCCAGCGCAATTGACTTTCTACACTGACGCATGTGTCGTTGCTAGTTTGCAACTTGCGCAGAGCGTTCTTTTCCCTCCACCGACACGCGTCAGTAAATCAGTGAAGGATTTTGCGCCCCAAGAGGCGTTTTTCGGCGAAAGGAGGAGCCGTGTTCTGGCGCAAACGTTCCCTGGTGCTATTTTGCAGTTTCAGAAAACAATTCCGCCACAAACCAGGAAATACCTGGTTCAAAATCAGTGGCGTGTTCTTCAGATGCTTTTTTAAGGGCGCATGCATAATGTTGCTTGTGCACCTCGCGCATACACTTTGCTTCTCTCATCTACCTAGCCACACATTCTTGGCTATTTGGGAAAGAACAGCTGATACAGCGGTACTAAGTTGTACTTTTAAATCAATGCGTCTGCAAACACCGTACAGCAAACACATGTTTTCTTGACATAGACATCATGTACAAGCCCATAACTTTTAGGATTGATGAGTATTTGATCGGGAGAAAACATTGTTTTACCGCGAATGTGTAAAATAATTAATGAATGCGGACAGATGCCGTTTGTGCGTCCATCTGTTTAAACACACGCAAACTCAACACGTAACGCATAATAAAGTCCATGGCAATGTATATTAATGGGGGGACAAATGCATATTAGGAACACAAGTCGATAACGATAATGCATACAATACTGGTAAGAAACAATGTTAATGTTAATGTCATTAAATAGAACCCCCTTATATCATATGTGTGTTAAGTTTTCTTTGCTGAAATTTATTTGAGGACTATTCCATATTCCAAAACGCTATTCCATGTGTGAATTAGGCCATATTTTTTGGCCATAAACTGAGCCATTTGAAGTTTTAAATTCATGCGGTCATGCATCTGTCTCATCGGTGACTCCAAACGCGCTGTCAAAATATCAACTCGTCAGATTCAAATGCGCTCATGGGTCTAAAAGGGGATGGGAGATGGCACTCTTATTGGTT
>OLKM01000444.1:47500-65000 GCA_900291075.1 Melanogrammus aeglefinus
CCATCTGCATAAAAAGAATGCAGTAGGATGTTAGAGAGGGAACAAGAGGCCAGGTGAACACCAGAGGTGCACGGGAGACGGGCAGGGTTTGAGGCCAGAGAGGCATGGCAGAGGAGGGGAGGAGGCACGGAGAAGACAGGGCTGCAGGATGACACCAAGGGGTTCTACAAATTGAAGCGAAAAAGAGCAGGATACATTGGAAATTGAGTAAAGGGAGCGGATGCGAATGGAAATGATGTGAGGGGAAGAGGGAGGAAATAGTAGACGGAATGGAAACAAGGCAAATGGAGTGGCAGAGGCAACTGGAAAAGGTTATTTGATCCATTGAATATCGCAAGGGGTGAACGGATCAAATCTTGGAGTAATCCTTGGGCTTCCCTTCTTAAAGACGGGGGATTCACACTGTAAGAAGACGGTCGGAAAAAAAAGGAAAGCAGCCTGGTAAAGGCGGAGGGAGATATTCACAGACGCACAACCGCCCTGAATTGATATGTCTAGGAACACGACAACGGGGCTCTGGTGGTCTGAACCACTTATCCTCCATCCTTTCCGTATCACTTTTCCTGGACCAGGATGAGATTGACATGAGGTCGCGGAATGATGTGAAGGAGAATCCGACTGCACCTACACGATGCTACGTCATTATGGGCGCGTTCCTTTTTGTTCTTGCCCTTAGGTACTTGATACGAGGGAATATCAATTAATGCGACTTCATTACCAAGGTTGGAATTATTGTGACATTGGGATTGGTTGCACCTAATATTTATCAACATGAAAATAATTTTGATGTCATGTTGGGTGTTTTTTTTTTTCGTAAACGCCCCAAATGTTTCTCGCTTTAAATGTTACTGCCGCAAGGAATTGTGGGACGTTATTATAACCTTGGTCCAGTATGCATGCTATGGTTAGTTCTGAGATCTCAGTAAATGTGACAATTCTAGGAACTTGTTACCAGAATCATAATATCCGTTTTCCGTCTGATTATTTTTTGTAGTTATTATGCATTTCTCAACATTGTTGAGCTGAGTGGGTCATTTTGACAACCCTAATGAGCTGTTAGTGTTTCATTCTGAATATTAGCTTGATTAGAGTAGAATGGAGAAGACCGGAATAGAACATTCACTCCACGTTCAGACTGTACTATATTAAGCACCACAAAAGCTATTCCCTGCCACTTCCTGAATGAAGGCTAGCACGTGTTTCCATTCACGCTGTGGCTCTACAACTCCCCAGGGAGAACCAAACGGTTCTTCGTTACAACTTTGACCCCAAAGGATCACGGTCGGTAGATGTATTTAAAGTGAAGGTCGTAACACACACTAGCACACACTAGCGGGCTGCCAGACCTGGCCAGAGGGCATCGATCTCAGACTCAAGAGAGCTCACTTTAAAGCCCAGCAGGTGGTTTATCAAGAGACTTAGCACGTAGGTACTGAAACCATATAGGACAGCGTCAGGGGGAGAAACCAGAGCATTCACTGGTTGTCACGGTGACCGCCGCTCGTCGCTGTGCAGGACTGAGACTTCATCAGGTAATGGGTAGGATGTGACCACACGTTAGAGGCAAGCAAACCTGACAGCGTGATTTTTATTTTTTTTGCCATGAATCGGTGTGCGTACATCCGCACATCTCTTTGTGAAGGTGCCCTTCCTTTGGGCCCGCGCGACTGTAGAAGCTTTGACTGGTCACACCTTGTCAGAAAATGTCCAGTTAGCTCAGTGACAAATACTGACATTTTGCGCGCACAGAAACACACAAAAACACACACAGATAAACGCACACACACAAAAAAAACACACACATACAAGCGCATATACACGCATGCACACATGCACACACACACACACACACACACACACACATTACACATACACATACACACACACACACACACACACACTGTGACAAACAGACAAACAAACAAACACACACACACAAAAACACACACGAGGAGGAGGAGATGCAGCTTTCGTCAGAGATTGAACAGGATGAAGGGAGAAAATAAGAAAACATGTAAAGAAGGTGACTAGGGAAGTGAGGAAAATCTCTCTTTACCTCCATCTAATCCCCTCTGCTCTCTCTTTTACCCTGCGTCCGTTCTACTGCTGTCTTCCAGAGGCATACCAAATCAGTTATAATGGCTTGTTCCTAATGTCTTTTTTCCCCACGGTGGATTGGTGATGCAGTGTTTCTTAGCTGTGATGTGTGTGTGTGTGTGTGTGTGCCTGTGTGTGTGTGTGTGTCTGTGTGTGATTGTGTGTGCACATACTCGTGCACTTGAATGGGTGTTAATCCCTCAGAAACACAATGAGAAATATATCTAAATGCGTGTGTGCGTGTGTGTGTGTGTATGCGTGTGTGTGTGTGTGTGTGTGTGTGTGTGTAAACGCCAGCGTTAAAAGGGAAGCTTGCCCTACTTTAGCCCAGTGGTTTTCTCTGTTGATATAGCCCATAGCGTTGGATTATATGCTTTCTACACACACACACACACACACACACACACACACACACACACACACACACACACACACACACACACACACACACACACACACACACACACACACACACACACACACACACACACACACACAACACAATGATACAGTACGCTTTAGCAAAAACATGCATAGGCCTACATATAGTGGCAAAAACATGTAACAAAGATGAGATTGCACACACACACACACACACACACCCACCCACACAAACAGACTCACACACACACACACACACACACACACACACACACACACACACACACACACACCACACACCACACACACACACACACACACACACACACACACACACACACACACACACACACACACACACACACTTATTCTGCTGGTTACTAATTTCAAATCAAGGTTAAAACAACCAAGTTAACCAATTATCAACATATTGGTATATTGCATTGGGTAAACCATCACAATACAAACTACAATACAAGCTAGATAGAACGGACTGAATATTTATCATTTTGTCAGATGAACAGAGCCAATTAGAGATGAATACCTTCTTAATTCAGATCAAGAACAAGACAATATTGTACCAAAAAACTAAACATAACTTCACCAAAATGAATCCATTTGCATCCACAGCAGGTCGGTTGTCAATATACACCTTTTTATTTGAGGACACTTGGCAGCAAAGTATTGGATTTAATACCTCCCACTGTGTCTTCCCATAATCCTTCATGGGAAGACACAGTGGGAACATTAACCAAGTATCTTCAATGAGACAACGAATGTTCATGGCTTTTATAATCACATTCTAGGAACAAACATCAAAGGATCAAAGAAACACTATACAAAAGGGGTTATCAAAGTCTAACTGAGAGCAAATTGACAATACCCGTCTTAGCGAGAGTGGTGATACAAATGCTAACTAAGGTAGCACCTTTCAAACAGACAGAGAAACTGAAACACCTTGCTTGTATGATACATGAAACAGTAATAAAGAAAATATGTTTGTATCATTTGTGATAATATTGTCTGGATATATTTTCCACAACAATATAATAACACTGGATATAAATGGAACAAGTATCTTGTCTTTTTTGTAATGTGAAGGACAAGATTAACCAAGAGCCTGGTGTTTGGCGTGCACCCATAACTTTCAAATTCACAACTTTAGTTTTTTTGTCTGTTCCAAGTGTCCTACATTTGCACATGGAAAAGAGCCAATGGCGGGCAATCGGCCAGCATGCATTGAGTGAGTTCTGTTGGAGCCGATGAGACTGAAGATACAGAGAGAGAGCGAGCAAGAGTCAGACGGACAGAATTGAGTTCAGTGGCGACACTGTTTTTGTTTTGTATATTTACGTAGATGCACTTGCTATTTAATATGCAATTCTTTTTTTTCCATTATTTTGATAGGGTCAGGATTCCTCTTGTACAATAGGTTAGCTGAGACATTATTGAGGATTACTTTAAACTAAAGAGAGTGTGTCCTAGAGACAGTGGTCTACAGGTATAGTCCTAGAAAGGTACTAGCAGTCGTGCATGAAACTACCAAGATTACCTGATTGGCTGTCGAGATTAGGTTTTTGGGTGAACCTTTCACCATGTTGGACACATCGTAAAGATTTTGTTTCATAGGTTTGGGTATATTTTGGATCTTGGTTACAACCTTCATACAGAAAACAGGGCCATGACAAGCAAAGGTTTTGCATCAATATACAAACATGTCAATACAAGAGAGAATCAGGAAGAGGGAGACTTTAAAAATGTGTTGATGATACATGTTATGCAGGAAAAGATTGACAGCAGTCTCATTACCAACTGTGTGAAACTATTGAGTACGGTAGCAGCAGAAAAGCTCTACATATTAGTCCTAAACCGTGTTTGCAGATCTAAAAGTATTCAAAAGGATTTCATTGAAGATACCTGCAGGTTATGAGATCCCGAATAACCTCCATATGAAAAACAAGGTCTGCATATCAATGCAAAAAGAGAAATAAAAAAACCCTCAATATCATCTGATACCTTGAATAATGCCAGTACTGCACACAGAATATCTAAGTGTGTTTTCGACGCAATACATAAATTCCAATGTTTTGAGAAATGTATGGCACAACTGTGGTGATGAAAATGTTGTGATGGCTTCAGAGCCCCGAAAGCAAAAAAAATATATAAAGTGCCAGAAGATATATGTACACATGGCTTTGTGCATGAATTCAATTTGGTACACAAAATCAGCATTCAAATTAATTTTGGAAGGCAAACTATGCTCGACCATGGAAGAGCCCGCACTGTTTATTCAAAGGAAAACAGAAATGTACTGGCAGGAGTCATGAAATTCGGCAAATATTTTATTGCAGTTGTTTAATTCCTTAGATAATCAGGGATTTCATTTATTCTTTTTAAGAAAGGTAGAAATTGGGGCTGCTATATTGTATTTTTTTTTATCTCAAATGCATTGAAACTGCTTTTTTCCTTCTCACTGCTCAAGATTAGGGTAACCATTTCTATAAGTGAGCTCCTTAACTGATTAACACATTTTATGTTTAGATATATGTGTCAGTAACATTGACATATAGTTCTGAGAAGACTTCTGAATGCTTGCCAACAATAAGACATGATGTCTAGATTAACATCTCATTATAGTGTGCAAATAAGCTTTCTTGAGGATCTTTCACAGAAATTGTCTGTGCTAAATAACTAGTCCGTTCACCCTGAAGTACATGAAGTATGATTAAATAGACCTGCCAATGCCGAGAAATGACATTGTCAGAAGAGGCAGCCATTTTTCAGCGGCGACTAGTTTGTCTCATCTGCTTGTTTATAGGTCATCTGAAAAGTGTTCGTTTCTGAGGGCCATTTGTCTTGTGAATGTCATAGAATAGTCTAGTGATAGGGTGTGTATGTACAGAAACAGGTCCTGTGTCCATACGTGTGACCGTTGGGAGTTTTCTTCGCTTCAGGATTTGGATATTTCCATCGCTTTCTAAAATGGTCACCCGTTTTTGTTAGTTTTGTTTGCATTATGCATACAATTTGCAATTTGTTTCCTCTCTGTAAAATGTATAACCGGTATCTGTGAGGAAAGAAAACTTTGAAAGCTTTCACTGTTTTGATGTCATTAAAGTGACAGGCAATGTACAAAATGAATAAGCAGATAGGCAAAGCATAATCCAAAAACATCCATAGCATAAGGCTCGATACCAATCTAGTCCTTGGTAAGCTTTTCCAGGGGTAGTGAGGACAAATCAAATGGCACTAGGGTTACCTAGTTTCACCGCAGTATCACTTTTTCTTAGCCCGCCAACAGTTGTCAATGCGGGGTGGTCCATGGCCTTATCTGGAGTGGCCAACAGGCTGGTTCCACATGCAGGGTCAGCTAACAGTCAAGGGCCCTCGTTCTGACTTGTGGTTCAATATTGAATTGGAACTTCAGTCATCTGAATTTAAAATATATCAGTTCTTTTTTGTAAGTTTTTCCCTTTAGTTTTTTTCTTTCTCTCTCTCTCTCTCTCTCTCTCTCTCTCTCTCTCTCTCTCTCTCTCTCTCTCTCTCTCCTCGCACGCACGCACGCACGCACGCACGCACGCACGCACGCACGCACGCACGCACCGCAACGCACGCACGCCACGCACGCACGCACGCACGCACAGCACGCGCCACGCACGCACGCACGCACGCACACACACCACACACACACACACACACACACACACACACACGCGTGCAGGCCCTGATCCCAGCATGTAACCCTCTTTTGTTAGAACGAGCAGAGAGAGTGACTGGTACTCAAGGCAATGCTTGTTCTCACCTCATGCTTCTGCCATTTCAGCACAGCAGGGTGTGTCAAATGGTAGTGCCTTGCTCAGGGGTACCAGCAGGGTTGTTGGCTCATTATCAGCCCTCAAATGCCATGGAGCAATCAAAAGTGCCTTGGCTACGACACTGTACAGCTTACCCCATTATTTTGTTAACATTTATGTGAGGGGGACACTGTTTGACTTAAAGTGTACAACGCAATGTAGTTATCCATATTTATTATTTTGCGTACTGCGTAGGTATGCATGATTTCCCCGAGCTGTGATTATTTGGGACATTGCCGTTCAAAGGTTTTTTTTCCCAGTATTTTGTGTGTGTTCATGGGTAGGCCTACGTGTAAAAAGCATTGTCCCATTCCCATCCTTTGCCCCATTCACTTTTCTTCCCCTGACTTTTCCCACTGTTAAAATTTTGATATATTTAAAACAAATAATATTATTAAACTTGTCGAAAGGTATCACAATCCTGTGTGTGTGCAGCGATAAAATTATGAATTTAGATTTTCCCCTCTTTTTAGCCTAGGGTAATCTTGTCATCGCTGCTTTTGTATGCAAATGTTGGCCAAATATTTGTTAACTAAAAATGAGATACTTTGAAAATGATGTGTCAGATCTATTGCTCATTAAGTGTGGTCAGCTAGCATGACTAAAGGAGTGAATAATTGTTTGTCAGAGTCTTGTGTCGGTAGGGAACTCTGCTAGCTTAAGTTACCTAAGGCCAATAGTCTTCACTAGACCGCGCTCAGATGGATACTGCGTGTACTTCCCTGTTTCCTGTACTTCCGTTGCAAGACTTGGATTTAAACAATTCATCCTTCCCATTGGAAGGCTGAACTTCCAGGTTTTCCTCCAGACTTACAGCCATCCAATCCGTGGGGAGCCATAGGTGCTGGTTTCTGGACCAGTCTAGTGAGAAGGTTTCTACATGGGAAGTAGACTGTAGTGGCTAGAATAAATAACCACGTGACCCCCCCATAAATAATGAATTCATTTTATGATTATGATCGTGCCAAAGGGCCCTTTGAATAGAAACATTGCATAGCCTAGTTTGACACAAATGTTGGACAATAATCATGGTCGCTGTTCCAGTGCAATGTTAGAAAAATCATAATGTTTCTGATGCACGTGCAGATCAAATAAACCCACGCCCTATAGTTTTCAGTCTTTTGGCCTACTTGAGAAGGGGCCGGAGGGGGTTTACGCGTTATCTGACCTATCAGTGCCGAGAAATATAAAATGTTATTACAAATTTCCTGAGAGTGAATATATGAGGATAGCATTATAAAAAATTAAAAGTGTCTATTAAAAAAAAAGTAAAAGAGTAAATGCATAATTTAGAGGGTTGAAATCCTTTGGGGGGAAACGGGGGGTGTTGTGGGTTAGGGTGGGAATTTAGGAGTTAGGGTTGCAGAGACCTTACATCTTGAGACAGCTGGTGGCACGAGTCTACATGGGAAACGACGACTCAAGGATACAATTTAGCCTTTAACGTCCCTTTGTGACTGTAGCTGTGTTCAAGGGGTATTCCAATACGTTTTACCTGACTTGAACCCGTCCATTTGCAAGGTCCAATCCCCTGGTTGCACATAGTGTCTAGTGTTAAGTCAAGCTATGTTGTAGAGTGGTTGCGGTAAATGTCTGGCAATATCAATCCATAATAATCAAGAAATAATAAATCAAGGGACTCAGACGATAGTTTGAATGTAATAGGTGTTTTGAAATCAGAGCAGTCATTTTGTTTATTGTTGGATATAAATGGAAACTAAATGCATTGATTTGATGATGCCCATAAAAAAGAAACCTGTCGATTTCATTGTATGAAATCGACAGGGGACACTATAGTGTCGTAATGTTGGGTAGAGAGTAGAATGGGGCCTGTTTGAGGCTTCACTTCTTGCCTTTGGTCATGTTCAGGTGTGATGGATAGGTCTTGTCATAGCTATCACTGCAACATCTGTTTGTGCAACAATGGCACCATTCATTCTCCAAAGATTTAACATAGTTTGAGGCCTTCACAAGTCATAAAAAAAACCTTCATATTGTCGACAATCCTTCAGGTGGTTTGCCAGTGGATGATAGATAACAAGTTAAAAGCATAAAACATACAGAATTCCTGACTGATGACTGTGACTGGCTGATGTTGGCTGGCTGATTGGTTGAACAATACAGAGTGGTTGAATGATCAGTGGATCAATGTGTTGGTGGTCATAATGATGCACATTCGGTGTAGTAATGTGTACGTGATTTAGTTAAGCCGGTTGGGACCCTGGTTAGCTGAGTAGCTGCGTTGGATGGCTGACAAGCTTATTAACAGAAATAGCTGCATGAAGGCGCCTAGTGTTCCAAAATCACAATTCTAATTTTAGTTTAAATGTCAAACAGCTGCAGGATTCGTGTTTGTGTGTTTGTGTATATATACACATATACACACTCACGCAAAGTGTATGGGTGTTTTGGGTGTGTGCAAGGTTTATATGTACATGCAGTCTTGAAAAGAAGAGTGGAAGAACAACCAAAAGGGGGGTTGTGGAGACAGCCAGTGCTATGTTAGCATGTGGCTCTCCACCAGTGAATTGACAGAGGATCAGTGCTGATTATACCTGCTGTCGGCCCCACTGACTGTTCTCCAGTGATCGAGCACATGTGTCTGTGCGCCTTACCATGCGTTTGGATGTCAATGTCTCTGCGGGCAGGCATGAGTGTGTGCGTCTACACCTTTTTTCGACTCCTTCATTTCATTTTGCTCTTCGGACCCTTTCCTCTCGTTTTCTCCGCCTCCCTTAGCCGTGACCCGCACAACGCTCCCAGCTGTTCCCTGTATCTATCCTATGGAGGCTCTCGCTCCGTATTCGCTGGGAGACCTCGCTTTGAGGTCAAAAATCATTCGTGTTTTTGTTTTTCTATACTTGCTATTTAGCTCCGTCCCTGCGCTCAAGCAGATCAAAGGAGTTGCGTGCTACATGTCCTTCATTTTTGATCCCTTTGCTGAACCCCCTCCTCGCCCACCTGTTATCGCGTGTCGGTCCCTCCTCCGCCATCCACCGTTTCTTTCTCTACTCCTCCGACCGCACGCCTCGCTCTCTCGGTCCATCTCCGTCTTTTCTGTCCCTCAGTTTTGCTCCCCTGACTTTCCTCCTCCTTCTAAACCTTGGTTTGTTAAACCTTTCAAATGATGAAAAATGAGTGGGTATGAAATGACTGCCAATAGTGACTCATTATCTTCACTGTGTTGATTACATCAGTGGCACAATCTTGGTTTAATGGAAGCCTTTTTTTTTCTTCTTTTTTTCTGGATTTTTGCTCCACTATTTTTGTCCTCTATTTGTCCCTGTTGTCAACTCTCTCCCTGCTTCTTCCATACAAATTTGTCTGTCATGGTTTTATGGACCTTGGTACCTTTTAGCTTTTTTTTTTAAGAAGTTGGTTGGACAGCCAAACTAGTCCATATATTCTTCCACAAAAGCAAAACTTAGAGGCTAACTGTGCAGCTATTAAAGAAGATGTAAGATTTAGCACTAGTATCACGTATGTATATGGAATATTTTGAGTGAGTACATCTTCGGTGTTCCTATGTCTGTCTCCTATGTAGACTAACCGTATAACCATTTCCATATCCAGTTTTTAGTTGCCTCTGTGGAGGAGGAAGCCAATTTCATCCCCAATATCTATGATAAATCAATCGTGGAGATGAAACTTATGGATGCATTCCATCTTATATCGGAGAGTAGTTATGTAAGAAGGCCTTCTATCCACTGGAGTCTATCACTGGAGCAAGTAAGGAAGTTTCCTGTTAGTGTTGCATTGCAAGGACACCAAAACACCAACTTCTCCCACCATGTTTGCCTTGGTAAATGTGTGTGTGTGTGTGTGTGTGTGTGTGTGTGTGTGTGTGTGTGTGTGTGTGTGTGCGTGTGTGTGTGTGTGTGTGTGTGCTGTGCGTGTGTGTGTGCGTGCGTGCGTGCGTGCGTGCGTGCGTGCGTGCGTGCGTGCGTGCGTGCGTGCGTGCGTGCGTGCGTGCGTGCGCGCGCGTGCGTGTGTGTGGTGTGCAAGGTTCTTCAAATACATACTTGAAATTTACCAAAGTTCTTCATAAATTATTAAACCTGTTCTTGGGTATGAAAAACAAACTACTCAAGGCAGATCTTCAATACGCCATGAAGAATGTTTTGAAATACTAAATATGTTATTAATATTATAAAATGTATTGACATTGTTTGTCCCCGTATCATTTGAAATAATGAAAACAAGTTCCCATTGATCTTCTATCATAATAACAATTAAGCGCTCAAAGCTCTAGGTTCATAACTAAAATAACTTTTCCATTATATATGCTCCTGCCTAATTACTGTGCGGTTCTGTAGATCTGTGACCACAACCTTCATCTGCCAATGTGAGGCAAATTGGACCAAAATGCTGTCCTTTGCTAATTCAACTAGATATTTTATGACTCTTTCAAGCTAAATGAGGACCCATCGTGAGACAGTAAATCTATTTTATTGTCTCTTCTAAGCTTTCAGGGTCAAGGGTTATCACCAATAGTGAATATACTTCAGCAATGTGACATGCTACACTGTTTAAGCCTTTTCTGCGCCTGAAAGGGAGATCGGGCAAACCTGATTGGCTAATAGTCTTGTGATTTCCATCGAGGCAGACAGTATGACATCCCAAAATGGCTGTGTAGGGAATAGGCTGGGAAGGAGCTTCTTTGATAATTAAGACACGGAGAATGTTTCTTTTTCTTTCTTTTTTTCCCATGGCACTCTCCCTGGTTGCTTTCTACAGATTTCATCATTTATCCATCTTATGTTGTGATTTCACCATCCGTTTACCACGTCCCTTCATATATAGATTCATTCTCCTCAAGTTCAAGGTTGTCAGGGTCTGTCTTGGGTTAACCACCGATTTCTTTGTAAATGTGCTGTTCCTCTGTCTCGGTGTCTCTAGGCTGTCAGGCTTCATGCTGCCTTCTCCGCTGGTCAGCAGTGGGTCCATACTGGCCCTGTGGTTCACTACAGACTTTGCTGTCAGCGCACAGGGCTTCAAGGCAGTGTATGAAGGTAAGACAACAAAGTGCGGGTCTCTCGCTGGTTGCTGTGCTTGTGTGTGTTCATGTTTGTGAAGCTTGTGTGTGTGTGTGTGTGCTCATGCCACACACTGATGAATGTGTGTAGGCTTTTTGAGGGCTTATTAAATCTTGACAGAATGAACTGAGAAACAAACGTTTATCTAGACTTGTATTCGATCATATATTGTTACCTCTTTACACCATGCTGTCAATCAATATCAAATTAACATGACCACAAATTGAACATTAATCTTTATAACATGTGTTTTGCTTAATGCTATCAATGGATCCAAATGAATTGACACAAAATTATGAATCAGAGCATGTGTGTTTTGTGTGTGTGTGCGTGTGCCACTCATGGATGTGCTTGTGTTTGGACCACCGTTATTATGACGGATGCTGTGAGACTGATAAGATGATGAGAAGGATGTTTTACAGATGAGGATTTTCAGAAAGATTTGCACACCTGGTCCTGAACATCTATTGCCTGTATTATATCTATGAGTGAAGATGTTGAATATATCGTAAAGGATGAGGATTGTGCAGAAATGTGTGTGTGTGTGTTTTCGGAATCTCTTGAAAGGTCACCGTGATCAAGGTAATACATTTGAACCTTGGGAAAGAACATAAACACAAACACGTGCAACACGCACACACGCACACACACACAAACACACAAGCACACATGCACACACACACATGAACACACTAACAAATACACCCTGATCCATTAGGCTTGTTTAATGGTTCATCTATGAATCATGAAGTCTTAATATCACCAATAGACATGAGATATGTTCGCCCTCACACCTGTGTCAGTCTGGGTTTTATGTGTGTATATATGTGTGTGTATATATATATATATATATATATATATATATATATATATATATATATATATATATATATATATTATATATATAATATATATATATATATATATATATATATATATATATATACACATATATACATATATACATATATACATACTAATCCTAACCCATAGTCTATTTTACGCTTAGCCGATATACAAAGATGTCTACCCCGTTTAAGTCTTGTTTATTTGTCATTTGCTATCGAAAATACGACATCAGAACAAAATCTTAACTTTTTCCAGAAATGGTGAGATGGCTTTTTTTATTTAAATATAATTTGAACGAAAGTCATAAAACTTGGAAAAGCACATTATCTCTGACGGATGGTTGTCAGTGATGCTTCAATCATCCGCCAAACATTCCAGCCCACAGGTTGTGACGCAGAACATCACACGCACACACAAACACATACACGCATACACACTTACACAACCACACACCACGTTAAGCTAATTAGTGTCA
The DNA here is from genome assembly GCA_900291075.1 of Melanogrammus aeglefinus. Classification (NCBI taxonomy): domain Eukaryota; kingdom Metazoa; phylum Chordata; class Actinopteri; order Gadiformes; family Gadidae; genus Melanogrammus; species Melanogrammus aeglefinus. The sequence goes on from OLKM01000444.1 coordinate 60,193, forward strand.
CAGTACAAGCTGATATGGTGTGTGGTATTTGTGTGTGTGTGTGTGCTCATACGCGTGTGTATGTGTGATATGCTTTGTGTTTCTACAAGGCTGCTGTTCAGCCCTTGGCTTTGCTTTTTACTATCAATTCATCCTTCTTTCTCAGTTCCATCTTTCAACGCCGCACTTAACCCTCTCCTCACCTTTACTCTAGCTCTCATAAGTCATTCTCTCTTCTTTCCATCCGTCCCCTCCATTGGGCCCTCTTCTGTTGCTTTGTTGTTCTATTGGCCCCTAGCATAAAAAGGCTGATCCACCACCAGCCCCCTCTATCAATGTAGATGTTCATATGAGGGAATCGTTTTGTTCTGTCTGTATTTAATCGCGGCAGGCTGCATGGAGTCATGCGGCCCAGCACTGGCAAACTGATAACACCTAAGAGTGCCAAAGCAGAGATGGAAGGGTTGGTGCTGGCGGGGTGGAAATGGTCGGGAGAGGTGGGGCTGGCAGGTGATGTGGTGGGTGGGCGAGGGAAATAAAGCTGTAAGTGCTACCAAGCAGAGGGCCGATACAGAAAAAAGGAAAGTCTGCAAAGCACCTTTGCAAGGCCAGATAATCATCAATTAATTTCCCCCCGAGCGGTGTTGGTTTGTGTTCATGGAGCACAAAGAGAGAGAGGGAGTGTTGGTGATGGAAAGGGAGAGGCAGACAGAGAGATTGAGTTGGAGATAGTCTTTTTTAAGGAACTAGGGTAGGAGGAGAGGGGGAAGGATGTGAAGAAGATACGGCAAGGACAGCAGGAGCCATCAGCGTAGATGTCTCCCTAATCCTGTTCCGGCATGTACTTTGTTCATACATACATTGTTTCTTCTAGTAAAAGTAGGATATTGTATGAATCATGAACATTTACCAAAACGCAAAAAACACCTGTGTGTGTGCTTGGAATTAAGGGATCTAATGCAAAAGTAATTTGGAATTTATAATGTGAATGGATTTGGTCTAACATTTCTGTGTGATAACTTTGTTGTGATAACTAGTGATCACAACAAATGATAACTTTGTTGTATATGTGAGATGTGTTTTTTGATGTATGTTACATAGCAGACATAGAGAAACACCCTAAGGCCATTTCAGGAACTACTACATCTGTATTACACACACGTGTAAACATTTATTAATAGTAGTAGTAAGACAGATTTAGTAAATCAATCAATTCAATAATATAAAACGGATGACAGTGCACAAGATACAAAGTGTTTGAACATGATTTGTCGATTCCAACTGTGCCCCTTGTGTGATTCAGGAAACATCATTGAGTGTGCGCTTCGATTATCCACATGGAAACACAAAACACGTTACATGTGTTTGAATGCTAATACATTTGTGTGATTATTTCTGCCGTGTGATTATTTCTGCCGTGTGATTTCGATGTTGAATCAAAGTGCATTTTTAAGGTGGACTATCTTCAGCCAATCAGGATGTCTATTGCTTTAACCAATCACATTCTGTCTACAGTACAGGTTTTATTATGTGTTTAGAGTGTATCAGCTGCTACGTCATTAAAGCGTTGGCTGCAGACATAGTGCTCTGAAATGTGTGTGGCACTTTTACGAGATTATGAAATCTTAAAAGCTTTAGGAAGATATTTTTATGTTGAGCAAGTATGTTTGGACATATATAGTTTCTTCAAGGTATTATCTGTCCCTCTTAACTTTTTAAAACCATCTGACCTTGTCTTCCATGCCTTACAATTACCTCCTTTGTAACATGTACCTCGCATCTTGTTCTACATATAGGTCAAAATCATCACAAAATGGTGAATGAGAAGGGTTTCGTCACTTCACACAGTTTTGTCAAACAAACATCACTTCATCAGACACTGTTTATGGAAAGATCAGAAAACAAGTCCTTCACTTTATGTTGAACTTCAACATATCATAAGGGTACACGATGTAATTCACAGATGGAAAACCCAGGTGTCACAGAAAGCACAGGGCAGAAGTAGAAATGACCAGACCTTTGAAGTAGTCCTTATTAAATGTGCATGCTCAATTATTGGAGCTTAACTGTACATTAATGCAGTAAATGAACACTTAAAAAAGTTGTAAAAGTCTAGGAGCATGGATGAATGGTGGCAATTTGATCATTTACATTTTCAAGCGTTCAATGCTCGGTTCAGAACGGTGTGAGCGATGCAACGGTCAAGAAGGTGAGGACGGATACCTATCACGGCAGTTCTAGGTAAATAAATAAATAAATACACAAGCTCACAACTGGTTTTATATTAATTTAAAGAGGAGAGGATTCTGCTCGCACAAGAAGCTGGAGCTTTATTAGGTGCTGGCTGCCAATGAACCAAAACATTTATACCAAGCTTCATCAAGCTCATTTGTCCGTTCTTAAGTACACAACATAAACGGCATGCTGCTCTTTGCCAGCTGCTCTAAAGCCACATCAAAATAAACCTTATTTTTGTTAGACAACATATTGTACTTCTGAACCTTGTCTCCACTGAATGATGTGCGCGTTGCGTTGTTGATATCCACTACGACAACGACGCACAACGGATTACAAGGAAGGCTGTTGTGTGACGTGAGATGGGGGGGGCATCGTGTATTATGCAATTGGCATGCCACGTACCTTCAGCCTGACAAGATCCACCCTGCCCGGAAAACTCTATCGGATTGTCTTTATCCTGAATACTTGTTGTTGGGTTTAGCCTAATTCGTCGGATTCAGCAAAAGAGGGGCTTTTCCCACAACAAACAAAGCAGATCATTAAGGGGAAGGAAATAACGCTAACAGCCTAGGCCGCTGCTGTCACATTTAGTGTGTGTGTGATAGAGGGCGAAAGAGGGAGGGAGGGAAGGGAGGGAGGGAAGGGAGGGAGGGAAGGGAGGGAGGATGTGTAGGATCAGAGGGTAGGAGAGAGTCAAAAAGAAAAGGCAGCGAGAAGTCTATTCCACCATTAGGCCGTATCGACTGCAACGCCACAGGAAGCTCTCTCCAAACACACACACACACACACACGAGTACATAAGTGGCAAGCTGTACTTATGGAAGGCAGCAGCAGTCAGCATTATCGACCTCCAGTCCATGGTACAGCCCCCTCCCACTCGTATGTTTATGTGTGTCTTCCGTGTGTGTCAATGTGTGTATTTGATTCCCTCGTAGAAGGGCGCCGTGGCCACCCTCATCAGAGCAGCCGTTTATCCCTTCTGTGGATGTAGACCACCCGTTCCAGTCCTCCCCCCCCCTTCCCCTCCCTCCCTCCCTCCCTCCCTCCCTCCCTCCCTCCCTCCCTCCCCTCCCTCCTCCCGGCTCCTCGTAGTGAGGCTGTAATCAACTTCCCACCGTGTAGAGTAAAGTCAATATGACCTCGTGGTGGATTGAGCCGCTCACTCAAGTCTGTTCCCCTCCCTGGTGGGAATCCCCCACGCTGAACCCAATGGCTGCATCTCTACTGCCCCCTCGCTTTTAACCTTCAAAACCAGGATTATGGATGTTGGGATGCGCAGACCTGTAGTACTGGTTCGTTTTGGCAACGTGCCAGTACCATATGTCGCCCATTATCGGTTTACTTTAGATGAGCGCGCTCGCTGAGCCACTTTTTAACCGCCGTGGTGGCGCTTGCGAGAGCGCCCGAGCCCGGGTCTGGCAGGCATATGGGAACCCAACGGTTTAATACCTTGCTGAATTGCTCTTGGAAGTTGCTGTATTTTTTTTTTAAAAGAGGTATTTATATCACCAGGTTTAAATAAAGCTGAACAAACAAGGGAGAGGCTGGTGCTTCACTGAACGTCGTGCTTGTGAGAAAGGGAGTTCACATCGAGGGAGCGGAATTGAGTGAACACCAGATCCTCCTTTGTGCGGCACATCGTTTACTTTCAAGTGCTGAATCGTATTCCCATGCTTCCATTACGCTCATGGAAAACAAACAGAACAATAACTTTGACCCAATTGGGCTGAGCCATCAGTCAGATTCTGGGGATCAGGGGGAGATGCGATCGGAAGGAAAGTTCTTCATTATCTCGTCCATTAAGTGACCTTTTCATTGACAGAAAATCTGCTTCTGAGTCGTTGCTTCTGCAGAAGACAAATCAGCTGTAGTTGGCCATAATTCATGTTTGTAAAATATTAGGAATCCGCTTTAACTCCATCCATTATCCCCACCCATCGTCCAACTCACTTCAGCCCCCTCTGCATTGTGCTGTGTGGGATGTGTGCACAGGAATCTCTGTTTGTGATCACTGTCGGGCTCCATTCCATTCATTAATTGTCCTTATTCCTTGTTACACATCCTTGTAGTTTTCTTCTCTGGGCTGTTCTTTCTCTCTCTCTCTCTCTCTCTCTCTCTCTCTCTCTCTCTCTCTCTCTCTCTCTCTCTCTCTCTCTCTCTCTCTCTCTCTCTCTCTCTCTCTCTCTCTCTCCACTCTCTCTCTCTCTCTCTCTCTCTCTCTCTCTCTCCTCTCTCTCTCTCTCTCTCTCTCTCTCTCTCTCTCTCTCTTCTCTCTCTCTCTCTCTCTCTCTCTCTCTCTCTCTCTCTCTCTCTCTCTCTCTCTCTCTCTCTCTCTCTCTCTCTCTCTCTCTCTCTCTCTCTCTCTCTCTCTCTCTCTCTCTCTCTCTCTCTCTCTCTCTCTCTCTCTCTCTCTCTCTCTCTCTCTCTCTCTCTCTCTCTCTCTCTCTCTCTCTCTCTCTCTCTCTCTCTCTCTCTCTCTCTCTCTACATGTAAATGGTGAATACCATCAAAGGGAAAGAAACAAGAAATCACTAGAAAAATCTCTGGTTATCATCCCTTTATATCCCGCTGGAAAAATTACCCGGAGCATA
>OLKM01000444.1:70000-82500 GCA_900291075.1 Melanogrammus aeglefinus
TTCATTTTCTTTCATTTCATATTTTTTCACCAAATCATGTTGCTGGGGGCGGGGATCTATATGTGTGTAATTGGCAGTGCACACAAACTCAGCCAGCAATGGTAAATCAAAATTATCCATAGCCGGGGGGGATGACAAGCTACAATATCCTCTCCGGACACAAACGTTCTTCGGCAAAATGTCTGTAAAGTGGCAAATAAACACAGTGTAGAAAGACACTTATGAAAATCCTTTGCTGAGCGCTCCTTCTTGCAATTCACCAAATTATTTCCCTTCCTAAGACTATCTCTAAATACCGGAAACAGGACAATATCAGCCCCAGAGGTTCTGCTGTAGCCCAGTAGGACTGCTGGATCTCAGGTTATTTATAATCAAAATGTTAACATTCTGATCAATGGCCAGCAGGGCGGTGACAGGGAGACAGCCAGTTGAACGGAACAGGCTTTGGATCTTGCCCATACCAATCAGACACTCTGACAACACCTCAAGTTTAAATGCTTCCTTATCAAGGTGCTTGACGCCATCTGGCACAGCAGACGCCATGGCAATGATGAATTTCAAAGGACCTTGGTTTTCAGTTTGCCAATTTTGAGTGGCATAGAGAACCTGACTGGCAAGATGCAACAACGTTAAATCACTGAGGCACCGTATAGTTAATTTATAACCGTCTGTTCAGGCTTGGGTTGTAAAATGAAGCGTAAGTAAACTATGAAGAATGTATTAAAACGTATACATACAAAGAATTCATCTCACTTCACTCAATGACTCACTCAATGACTCACTCACTCACCCACTCACTCACTCATTCACTCACTCACTCACTCACTCACTCACTCACTCACTCACTCACTCACTCACTCACTCACTCACTCACTCACTCACTCACTCACTCACTCACTCACTCACTCATTCACTCACGCTCTCTTTCTCTCCCTTTCTCCCCTCTCTCCATCCCTCTCTCCTTCACTCTCCCTCTCCCCTCTATCCATCCCTCTCTCCCTCTCCCCTCTCTCTTTCTCCCCCTCTTCCAACCATACACTTTGCTGGACTTCTTATGAAATGAAACTTCAAAAACTATTTCACTACTTTGATGTGTTGCACAGAATGTGCAATCACTGTATTTCCTCTCCCTGCTCCTCCTTTCCTGTCCACCCTAACCTACAGACCCACCTAGACACCCACAGCGCATACAAAATATGCCAGGGCCATGCACTACATCTTAATAAAAATACATTCTGTGTGAAAATTGATATTTACTTTCCACTACTTTGTTCGTGCTCGCCTCAACGAAAATGGAGGCGATTGCTGCCATAGCTTTTAAACATTTAGTCATCAACGATTTTCCACTGACTAGGTACATCTTTTTCGTGTTTTAGAAAAGATGGTAAAGTAATATTACGGCTGAAAAAAGTGCCAGCAACTCAGCTATCAACAAGCAAATGAGGATCCTCTTCAAGCATTCACCAGAGATGTTACTAACCCTGTCAGTGCAATTGCAGATCTTGAAGATAACCTGGGGTTAGCTGTCAAGACATCCTCACAAAGAGTTTAAATACTCTCTGGATTATCTTGCATTCTTTAATAAGTTTTTTTAAATACTTCTGCCCTTAGCCTGTCTGTGTTCTTTTTACTGAGTGGTTAAAAAAATATCAGTATTTTTAAGCAAATGGCCTTGCTATTTCCAAGTTTTATGAAGTGATTCATTTCAAGATGTTGTCCTCACCTTGTCATTTGATTGTTAAATCCAGCATAGCTGTTGCATTATGCAGTTAACATTTGTATTTTTAGACAAAAGCCACATCTGGGTTATGAAGAAAAGATGTAGAACTTCCTCGAAAGCACACAAGCAATTCGCAGTTCAGAATGTTGTTGGCAAATTATGTACAAAAAGGCAAATTAATGAATGAAGCCATCATTCCATCATGATAATAACTTCGTCATATGTTTTCTTCTAGGTAGGTTGAATGATGATATCGTAGGAAGATTTCTACTTGAATAAAATATGCCAGAATCCCTCAAAGGGAAACTGCTCCTGTCCTGTCAACAGTGTGGTATTTACTCCTACCAAACTAGATTACGCAAGCAAACGCATAAATGACAAATCACAATACGATACACACATTTTATTGGAAGGAATTAAACCTCACAACCAAAAAGAAATCCCTGACATAAAATATATCCATGCACACACAAACACACAAAAACACACAGCAGGAACACCCATACGCACACACATACATATGCACTATTCCCCTTTTATTATCCCACATAATCACACACACCTAGAGATATTAATCATAGTTGAATTATAATATATATTATAGTTCATTATCCAACATAACAGGGGCTATAAATCATCCTTACACAGCTATACCGGTGTGTGTGTGTGTGAATGTGTGTGTGTGTGTGATGTGTGTGTGTGTGTGTGTGTGTGTGTGTGTGTGTGTGTGTGTGTGTGTGTGTGTGTGTGTGTGTGTGTGTGTGTGTGTGTGTGTGTGTGTTTGCGTGCGTGCGTGCGTGCGTGATTGTGTGTTTGTGTGCACGTGCACAGGCTCACCACTGTCTGTGTGTCTGAATTGCATATTACAACACAAAATGTCTTAAGACTAATATCTTTGATAAGACTGTAACTGCTGTTGCACAACACCGATGGAGTGTTTCTGCCAGTGGATAAACAGCCTTCCGGCCCCGCCCTTGTTGTCTCACTGGATGTTTTATGTGTCATTTCAGTTCACCTTCACTTCCGGGTCTCATGTTGTACTTCATGTATCATTCCCTATCTGCAGTAAGGGTAGGCCTACCCATACCTACTCCCATTAAGACAGTGTGGGCAATGCGGTGATCAACTGCATACTTTTTATGGTTGAAGACGCATGGGTTTTATAGTAATGTACCAATATTTTACAAAGGTTGACACTTATTGTTGTAATTATTTTATTGCTTTTACATGGCCGTCCTCTTGTGCTTTTATGTTAATGACCTAAAACATAGGATAAGTGCATGGGTGCATCTCATGCGAGACCCGCTAATAGATGCTAGTGGATTGTGTGTAACCCTCAACAATGTCATAGACAGAAACTCACACATAGACACGCACACACACATGCACGCACACAGCTTTTTTATGTTGTTCTTTGACTGAATGGGACCAAAACATAATGTTCCAAATGACTAAATCATTTGAAAACGAAACTAAACAAAAATACATAACATTGTTTGACACACAATCAATGGCAGATAAACACGGTATATTCATATTTCAGCACATGCACTTTTCAATAGATTTCCTTCTGTCCTCTCTTTCTTCACAAAGACACATGAGCGCGCACACGCACACGCACACACACACACACACACACACACACACACACACACACACACACACACACACACACACACACACACACACACACACACACACACACACACACACACACACACACACAAAACAATTCTTTGATTCATTAACTATTTTGGTCCATTCATCCATCTCTCGGTGGTGGGTGAAGGGCGAGTGGATGAAGGGAAGGAGTGATGGGGTTGAGGGGGATAAGCTGGATGGAGAAACACAGGGAAGAGGGGAGGGGAAGCCCGACAGAGACACTGGATGGGGGCGGGTGGGGGGGTCTGTGTGTAAGACAGTTAGAGGAATCGATTTACAGTGGGATGAATGCAGAGGTTTTATGGCATTCACAGAGCAAGGGAGAGGAATAAGGGAATATGGGCACATTAGCAGGGAAATTAAACGGAGAAATGGAGGGAGACAGAGAGCGGGGTGTACATGACGCGGTGGTCAGAAGTGGTATTACACATCTTCAGCTGATTCCACTGCTGGGTCCGTTGGGGATCTATTTTCTAAATTGTTTCTAATAGATTGGTTTCCCTGGTTCCTTCAAAAACCACATTAGATAAAAGATGTAAAAAATTATTACTTTCTTTGATGAAATAATTATTTCACTAGTGAATAAAATAAAGGTGAAATAAAAGGAACACAGGACTGACCAAATGTGGGCTTTGTCCAATAAGGGAAAAGCAAAAACGCCTTGGAAAGAGTTGAGGAAGGTATCTCTGAGCCCACACAGAAGTGATCAATGTTTAATGACACATGACCCGAACGCCTCTTTCGGCAGCTCAAAACACATTTTCGCGGCCACACAACGTTTCACAGAAGGAAATTGGAACATTTAGAAAAGAGTTCAAAAAAGCCACCTGAAGGACAAAAATACGTATTTCTCTTAATTTCGATTTAATTGCTACATTGATTTGTGTATTTTCACACTCATCGTCAAAGCCACCATAATTAAAGAGAGAGAGAGCAAGGAAGAGGCGGGCTGATCCTAAGTTGAGGTCGTGTAATATTCTCAGGAGGGATTTGAACACAGAGCCTATTTAAAGCTACAGCACACTGGCACCATTACGGGAATCCACTTCATTCTGACAAATTTGGAACTTCCCCTGTCAGCTTGTTTGCAACTTTAATTCTTTATCTACGGTTCACATCCCACAGTATGATCTGTTCGCTGTGTGCATGATGCTTGTTGACGTTTGTGCAAGTGTGTTTTGTTTGCCAATTTTGCATGCACACACAATTTACTTTAGACTCCAAAAATTAAGCGTGGACAAGAACAAGTTAGACACCGCAAACAATTGAGCTTGCAGTAATGGAACTTGACCAAGTAATTAGTGAACCACCTTATGTCAAACATATTGCACCATCTCCAACGCAAGTCATGTTTCTGAATAGCATTTTCTCCCAAACACTGACTCCATTATTAAATCAATGTTTTTATCAATAAAGAGCCCATCTGGAGGGAGAGGACAAATTAAATATCTGGAAACGTTCTTTAACACCACACATGGTACGTAAACAAGAATCATGCGTCTTTTTTAGCTATTGCATAATTACTGGGTTTAATGGTGATAAACACACCTTCACTAAACATTTTTGCAAGGTTTGATAAGAGAAACATTGTCACAATATAAATAAAGGTCTTCTAAAATGCCCTTTTTTATTCTCTGAGGATAACATAAAGTAAATAAATATAAATATTTGAACAATGTTTTCCGGCACTGTTATGCCAAATCCCCCAGCGGTACCGACGCTCACAGCGTGACGTGATGTGGGTGGTTTGGACACAGTATTGGAAGGATTTAGCATATAAAGACCTGTGTGAAGGCAAACAGGCAATCTGCAGCTTTATATCGGGACTTAATATGAAAAATAACTGTCAAGGACTTACAGCATGTTTGTTTTCATCCACATTTGAATGGATTCTTTGTTGTATGTCAGGTAAAAAAATATTTGACGTACCTTGTTTGTTAGCATTCCACCAACAGGCATGTGATGATATGAAATAATCACAATTTATGAGATAATCTAAAATGCGTGATATATTCTTAGGCTTATGTATCATGTATTTTTAAATGAAATAGAATAGATATACTCTTCCTCTTCACATTTCACACCATTAAAACTGATAAGACTACTCCACATCATTTACAGATCTGTAGAAAGAATGACTAATAGTAGTAGGGCATACCTATTGTGGATTCAACAGCCGCGGGAAACCACTTTAAAACATTTCCTCCTCCTATACACCAGGAATATACATTGGGATGCACCACAAATATCCTCATTGTTCTGGTGTTTGATAGTGTAGTGTGGACGGGCCGGTGTGTGGGTGTGTGTTGGAGAGAGCGAGGGTTGGCCCCTAAGCACCTGCTGTTGACACACTGTTCTGTTGACAGCTGAGTCATCAGTATTAGTTCACCATGTGCCTCTTGTTCTCTCTCTCTCTCCATCACTCACTCATTCACTCATGCATGCATGCACTAACTCACTCAATCACTCACTCTAACACACACACATGCACGCACGCGCACACACACACACACACACACACACACACACACACACACACACACACACACACACACACACACACACACACACACACACACACACACACACACACACACACACACACACACACACACACACACACACACACACACACACACACACACACACACACACACACACACACAGACAAACAACACAAGATTCACACAAGATTTACAAATGTATTTCATTAATGACATTTCTCTAGTCATGTATGAAAGCCTTGTATGCCTTTCATGAATTCCAAATATGTGTATGATTTATTCTTTTTTTTCATTTTCATTAAAATGAGAAATCTCTGCACACATCTGAAAATATATTTAAAAAAAAGGATATACACGAGAGAATCCCATTTGATGATTTTGTCATTTGTTCCATATGTATTTGTATTTATTATTTATTTTCACTACCCAAGCTTTTTAAAATCTATCCCAATGTCTCTCTATCTTTTCTTCATGTCCTATCCCCAAACTATAGCCTATATGAAAAACATTATTTTTTCCACACAGCGCTGCCAAAAAACCTGTTTCAGTAAACAATCTGAGGGGGGATTAGCACAAGATGACGGCCATCTCAGGCATGTAAACACAGGCATTTACATGCCTAAGATTTTTATAGTAGTAGTGCAGCATCTACATCTTACTTTTTTTAAAAAACTTTTTTTTGTTTACTTTTCATCTTCGAGATTAAAAGAAAGCAACCTGTGAATATTGCTTGGGCACCTTTGTGTGTTCTGGCCATCTGTAATCTGGGTGCAGCTATTGGGCCTTACTAACTGACTTAACACTTAACAAAATGATCATGAAAAAATACATTCGGGTGACCCAACACTTTTTTTTATTTTGTAAATAGCTAGTAAATCCGGGTTAGTAAATAGCTTTTATTTAAAAGTTTCCTTTTTCTTTTTACCTTTCATTTCAAAGCAAGTCATGTATGTGACTTGCTTTGGATTTTCAACCCAGCCTTTGATGTGTGATCAATGATTCTTATTGTTCACAGCAAAATATGAGGTAATGAACGTAGCAGACTTTTATCCACCCTCACACCAACATCTCCAAATGATCTAATTTTTACTAATTTCTTGAAATATATATTTATATATATATATATATATATATATATATATATATTATATATATATATATATATAATGTATATATATTATATATCCATATATATATATATATATATATATATATATATATATATATATATATATTTTTTTTTGTCAGGTTTTGACAGTGAAAAGTATGAAAAATATGAAATGGCCTTTTATTTAGCCCCAATGTGACAATAATAAATGTATAATGCATGCCATTTGACATCTTGATATGGCACATGTAGCAAAATAAGATACTAAAACATAAAAAATACTTCATAATAACTGTATTATAAAGTCTCTCCTGATGTGTGACCAAAAATAACACATTCACACATAGCAGTTTGCCAACCTGTGATCTCTCATGTTTAATAGCCCTTTTATCACGCAAACACGGAGCGTTAGTCCCAAACTAGCTAAGATAGCTAATGCCCACTCCTTGATCCCAGCACTCTTGATCTTTCTACAAATTCCTATTTAATATTTGTACGGTGAAGTCGGCATGAAAAACCATCTCCAAATGAAATATTAGACGACACATGCTAAAGTTAGTACTAGCATGCCAATATAGGTAAACAGAAAACAGCTAATCACCTTTTTGCAGCATGTTGATCAGCATGAATCAGTAGTCGTGCAAGATGAAGGACATCTTTATTTGGGTAAACTTTTAATTAAAATTTCAAACAAAAATATGGTTTCTTTAGAAGGCAACTTCTAGCCAAAGTAATGAAATATTTAGTTGAATAAACACAGGTCCAACCTACGCGCTTTGATTGAATGGGAAAGTAGAAAATGCTTGTGATTGCTACTGAGCAGGGATAAAACCTAGCCAGTGTACATTGCATTGCAGTTTAATCCCATCTGGAACAGTATGTGATGGATTATTGTGATGAATGTGTGTGTGATTATTATGCCGTTTTAGAGAGAAAGGGGTGAGAGGAAAATTGAGTGAGTAACTGGAGAAATAGATCTCATAGATGGAGTGAAAGAGAGAGGGAAGGACAGAGAAAACAAAATAAGAAGGTGGCTGAAAGCGGGTGACAAAGACTAACGTGTACCCACTCTTTTGGCCTCAAACACGATCAAGAGGTTATTTAAAACACTGTTTGTTTATCTCATCTCTGATACAATTTTTCTACCTTTGCCTACTCTTATAATAACACTTTAAGTTGTCCATGTTGCCCTTTGTCCAGTTGGCTTTTAGACACGAATAAGCAACCTGAATTATTCAAATCTTGTGCCCGCTCCCCTTGAAGAGACTAGACTCTAGTCTGACATTAAAAACATAGAATTACCATCAACACTACATCAAGTCCCTAATAATGGCATTTGTAGGGACGTTTCTGGACACTATTCTTGGTTCCATAGTCATCATTTATAAATGTCGAATGATTATTGACAACCTCTGCTATTTTTCTTTCTGGATGCTGACTTTGATGTGATCACCCAGGCATATTTGAAAAATCCATACCCTCCAAGGGGGAACTGGACATCCCTTGCCGGCCAAGGATACCCTGCCCCTCCCTCCACAAGAGCCAATGTGACCCCTATATCTCAGAGTCTACTGCTGCAGCCTGTTCTTTCCCAACCCAATGTGCAGTTTGGCCGCGAAAAGTAAAATAAAATACGCCTAATGCAGAATGGCTTTGCACTTCATTAATTTCAGACCTAAATCAAAATTCTTCCTACACGGATACATTCTGTTTGGAATTATAATTTCCCTGCTAGGCACGGTTGAGTGACAAGCAGGGACGATGGAGAGCGTCTCTGAGCGGAGGAATGGTGTAGTACTGCAACCGTTTCCTTAAGTTAGAATGTGTGGCCTGATGTTCCTAATAACATTGCATCGGAAATATAGGGCATTTTCAAGTTGATGTCATTTCAAACTGATAATAGTTATGCTAAATGTTATTTAGATACTGTGTTGCCTTTTCAATGTAGGCTATTAAGTTTCGCATTCAGAGAATACTCACTCTCTCCCCGGATGGTTCAAACCCACACTGAGCACAGCAGAACTTCAGAGCCGCTTCAACTCAAATGTGTTTGTTCAAAAATACATTCATCCATTTGTTCAGAGCCCGTTTTCAACTACACAACAAGTGCAATGCTTTATGGATGTAATATGGCCCCCCATTACCTCTTAACCTGCATGGTAAACCAGAAAAGAAGAGTATCTATCTCTTGTAAATAATACGGCTCATCAAAGATTTATGCCTCATCAAAGCATAAGTCAATTATATATATGTGTGTGTGTGTGTGTGTGTGTGTGTGTGTGTGTGTGTGTGTGTGTGTGTGTGTGTGTGTGTGTGTGTGTGTGTGTGTGTGTGTGTGTGTGTGTGTGTGTGTGTGTGTGTGTGTGTGTATATATATGTGTCTATGTGTATATCATACTTTTCTTTTCAGAATCGATAATGTTTGTAATTTTATGTATTTATTTCCTTTCAGAATAATTTTTAACTATCATCAAACATAATATGAAAAATGAGCCTTCTCTATCCATCTCCACAACGTGTTCTCAGGCAATGTGTGAAAGCTCTTGGTGGTAAAGTGTCAATTTATTAAGTAGGGAGACAAATATTAAATGTAAATTTATGTTCTTATAAAAAAATGACACATTATTTCATGGTGTTTGATCAGTCGAAATGTAGAAATCATCGAGTCAGAACCAGGACAAATAAATAACGTATTTCTAGGACTGCTACCTCTGGTTCTATTGAGTTTGCTCGAAACTCACAGATTATTCTCTTTCCAAAAAATAATTGCTTGAGGTGCCAATGTGGCAGGAAAAGATGAAGTCCCCTACAAAAACGTCCACATATTTCAGCACCATGACAAGGATACAGTACACAAAAATGGCTGGCCATTCATTTCAAAGGTTCTTGCTCTCCCACAAGCAACACATACGTCTCATAGGTTTACCGGAAATTCTGAGTTTGCACATTAAGGGTTTTTTTTCTACTGGGGACAAAAATGGTTCGGCCTCCATTAATTATCGATGAGAGGCAAGTGGGGAATCAGGTCAGGGCTGTGGCGCGGACTTGTTCTCGTCAAAAATAAGTTTTAGTACCTGTTTCATGCCCGCCCTCCAGGCGGCAGCCATGACCGCCTGGTTGTGTCAGACATGGTGGAAGAGATGTAGTTCATCCTAGGGCCTATAGGTGGCTGACGTTTTTTCATTGTTTGCTTAGGATCTCAGTGGCTATTTATATCACCATATCATGTATTATGAGAGGTCCCTTTTGACAGATTAATTTCAATAAAACGGTAAGAACTGAATATTAATGTGTTGGCCATAAACTACTGCGAAGCGGCCTTTCGTTTCCCTCCCTCAATATGCCAAATATGGGTCGTTTCCGCTGCTGCTTGCAAAAATGGCGCTATGAGTATAAAGCAAATCGACACCCTCAGAGCAGTTGCGTGTAAATCAACAGCGACGTCATGGACACTACGGCCATATTTTTTTCTTACAGACTTTGATGCCCACCTGGATTGTTCTAAAGGTCACTTTTAAAGCTAGGGTAGGCAATTTATTTTGGAAACATGTGTCATATGTGTTTCATTACTTTACTGTGAAAAGATTTTTGTATGGTTGTTATGGACTAGTTGCTGCCTGCAGAGTGACACCTGTATCCCTTGTCCCCTTTGCTAGGAAAGCCTTGAATTACTTTGGTTTCTAAGCTTGCCCATGATATATATATTTATATTTATATATATTATTAAAAAAAATAATTATATATATATATATATATATATATATATATATATTATATATATATTATATTATATATATATATATAATATATATAATATATATATATATATATATATATATTACAAAGTGGTCATATAAATCCAACCGACCTGTCACACACTGATATGATCATTCCATTCTCATGTGGTCCGCCTCCATTTTGCCATCTCCTCACTCTAAAAAAAACGATGCATATATCACTTGATCGAACCCACGCCACCATACACACTTCTCTCAAAATTCACCTCTTAAGCATCACTTTTATATTCAATTTTTGGGGGATTTCAAAAGCGTCTTGATGCAACATTTAAGATGATCAATGCCTTTCATTCTCATTACCTTGTGAGGCTTCTTTTTTTTTCGCAAAATGGGATTTGATAACGTCTCTTTGGCTGCATACATCAGACCTCTCCTGTTAACTAACATTCTCATCTATTCATTTGTATCTGCCCCGTATAGCGGCTGCTCCCCTAGCACTACAATGCTTTAACTTGCTTTGTTTTGGTGCCCTTCATTTTAAAACTTTTTCATTGATAAGGCTGGCCTCCTAGATGAACTCTTAACCATGTCCAGATCTAGTCCTGCTGGCTTTTCTTATTTTTGTAGTAATAATAACTAAATCATGAGTTTTTGCATCTGCCCCCATACATTAAAGCATGCAAAACTCATTTTTCTACGTTAAATTCCACACACACACACACACACACACACACACACACACACACACACACACACACACACACACACACACACACACACACACACACACACACACACACACACACACACACACACACACACACACACACACACACACACACACACACACACACACACAAACACACACAAACACACACAATGTAATGTGTCTGTAAAACCTATACAGGTAGTCTAGTGAGATTTCACTCTCTGCTGGAACTGAAGGGATTTCAACAAGGTTGTCTATACAAGCCATGTCACATATTACTCCTTACATATAACTCATGGATGGCAAGCACTGATCCTATCATAGCTATCCACAGATTTTTTAATCCGATTGTAAATGGTTTCTTTGGTCACGGAGGATCATATCTTTTTAAGCTTATGAAAATCCAAAGGCCATTGAGAGGTTTAGGTTCTTGAACCCATCAGTCAGCATTCAGAGATCCAACAGCTGTATCAGAGTTGGGATTATACAGGTTTTCGTACTATGTATGCACAGCTTTTACAATATGTAGTGTTTATTCATCATACAATTTGATCAATAAATAATTGTTTAATCTATATGGACCAAAAAATGTATACATCAACTATTAGCTTAAGTTAATAGCAAAAACAAATGCCTGGTTGTATTTGTATCTAGACAACCATGAACTTTCGCACCATGAACTTTCATTTTACTTTTTTAGTAGCCTCAGGTGTCCGGAATAGCATTAGACCTGTATAGTTCAATACATTTCTTTGAATAACCCTTTCAATATGATCCAAAATAAATACTAATCAATGCTGTGTGACATGGTTAAGATCGTTTTAACACTGGTTTCTGCATATTATAAACACATAACTTTGTTGAACTAAAATACTTGGCCTATTGACACAGGAAAACGATTTGCACAGAATAATACATTGCTAAGCTCCAGTCAAAGTGTTTATGGTAAGAAAAGAGTAAGCCGTCCCAACAGAGGATGTTGAGTTTTACTGATTTAGCTCATCATGCCGTGCTTCCTTAGTGATTATGAACTCTTTCATCGTGGCTCCTCCCAGCCTTA